>JAXCGZ010004227.1:12500-22500 GCA_037179515.1 Halocaridina rubra
TTCCTTCAGGTGGACTTTTGCTTTGCATTTCTTTCTTCTCTAATTACCAAAGTCAAATTTTAAGATAGGATGTGTGTTACCAGAAAAGAGATGAACTGAATAACTAAACAGTAATCAAAGGAAGATATAGCAATTCTGTATGAAGTTTAAATAAAAACTTTTCTTTTTCCATTTTTCTCTCTATATTCTGTGAAAGGCAAAACATCAAAATGAAGCTCTCTCTGTCCCTAGCTTCCCTCATCCAATGGTCGGGGGAGGGGTGGTAGATGATCTTCGGTGGATGTAGGAGGAGGAGGAGGAGTGGCTCTTAGAAGGCTGAAACAAAAAGTAATGGAATTGGAGACACTGATAATAAACCTGAATGATAAATTTCGGAATATGGATAGAGAGCTGAAAGAGAATGAAACAGAGAAGAAACAAGATTTTTGGAGGAAGCAATAGGACACAAGCAAGAGAGAAAAGAACTAGAAAATCGACTAAAGAAGCTGGAATGGGAAAAGAGTGAACTAGAAACCAGAATTTCTAAACAGGAAGATAACAACACACAGTTGAATGACAACTTGAATGAATTTAATGTTAGTTCACTGCTCTCCTCTGAGAGAGACGAGATTGCAGCTTGGAATGTCCAGATAAAGGAAAACATCGAACAGTTTAGAAAATAGCTTCAGGAGATGAATACGGAACATGATGACATGAAAACTTCCTCTTCAGATGCACTAAAGGCAAATGTGGCAGTAAAAGAGGCTGTGAGGGTGGTGGCACTGGGAAACATACAAACAGTTGAGTATAAAGAAACTAATAACAAAATGAAAGACATTGTGATGGAAAGGGCTAATTCACTGATTAAACAGGCACTTGATAAAGAGAAGACAGTGGTAATTTCATGCATAAGTGAATACCAGGAGTCAGCATGGCAGGGGAGACTTGAAGAAAATAAAGCTAGGATTTTAAACCTGATAAGGAAGCTTGGAGTATTATCTGGTCCAGATGATATTGTAAACATTAACCAAGTTGGTAACTACTCTAGGGAGGTAAAGCAAAGACCAACAAAAGTAATCTTTGAGAATGGGGACACATGTACAAATATATTGATGAGAAAAAATCTAAAAGACCTTCAAGAAATCAAAACAATGTTCATTAGACCATACACACACAGGAAGAAATGGAAAGGATAAAAAACTTGTTGCTAGAGGCTAGACGATTAAATGAGGAAAGAAATGAAGATCAGGGATAGGGCCTCATTAAGATTGCTGTACACAAATACTGATGGAATGAAAGCATAGGATTCACAACAGTAAGGCAGAAATAGTAGCATAGCAGTTACAGAGACTAAGTTAAATGAGGACATAAACAGTTTTTCCTAAGGGCTTCAGAATATTAAAGGTTGAAAGATCTGAGAAGACTAGTGGAGGGATAGCACTGCTCATAATTGAAAGGATTCAAGTTGAAGAAATAAACTTGGCTATAGAAAGTGAGTTCAAGGAATTTCTTGTTGCTTGCATAAGTACTGGGTCAGAGAGCATTATATTAACTATTGTATATAACCCACCAAGGAACCAACATTGGTTAGAAATTTATGAAAAAAGTAATATAGGTACTATTAAAGTCATAAAATCAGTTGTTAACATTGCATGGGAGAGAATATATAGGATTTCGATTATGGAAGGTTTTAATCTTAAGAGAGATATATTGGATAAGTCTTAACCCACACAGTGGAGAGGACTCATTCGGGGAAAATTCCCATATTTCCTACACCAACATGTCCTGGAACCAACGAGGACCAGGGGTGGAGATGAGCCATCACTGCTTGATCTAGTATTCACTGACAATGTGTTCGATATTGAAAATATTAAGTATAAACCACCAATTGGAAAGAGCGACCACAGTGCGTTGCTGATGGAGTATATCATTGAAGATGTTCTGCCTGAAAGTAGAGGCACTGAGGACTTGTGGAGGAACTGTCCAAAAGGAGATTACATCAAAATGAATGAGCATTTTGCAGGCATTGACTGTAGGACCTTATTTAACAACAAATCTGTACATGAAATGTACACCATCTTTTGTGAGGAATAGGAGAAGATAGTAGACTGTTGCATACCTTCCACCAAAATAGGAGTTATTTATACCAGAGAGATATGGATCAATAATGAGTGTAAGAGAGCTAAGGAATGGAGAGACAAATGCTAGAAGAGGCATAGGAGGAGAAAACACATAAATGCCTGGCAAACTTATAAAAGAGCAAGAAATAATTACCTAAGTTAAAGAAGATAGGCAGAGAGAAACTATGAAAAGGATATCACCAGGAAGACTAGAGAAAATCCCAAATTTTCCACAGCTTTATCAGAGGAAAATTGAAGGTAAAAGGACAGGTTTTAAAGCTAAAGAGAGCTGATGGAATCAACACTGAGTCAGATGAAGAGATCTGCGAAGAACTGAACAAGGAGTTTCAGTCAGCATTTACAGTAAAAAATACCCGACCCCCTCAGATTGCAGAGATAGGAGCTCATGGGCCGGTATTAGAGAACATAATCTTTTCAACCACAGAGGTATGCAAAGCGCTGATGGAGTTAGATGCCCACATATACTTAAGAAATGTGCTAAATCAATATTAGCGACACTAAGTATAATTTTTGAAAAGTCGATGGAGCCAGGTGAGATTCAATGATGCTGGAAACAAGCGAATGTGTTACCTATCTTTAAAAAGGGAAGGAGGGAACAGCTCTAAACTATAGACCTGTTTCCTTGACCAGCATAGTTTGCAAAGTTATGAAGAAACTACTAAGGAAACACATTTCTCTTCACTTGGAATCCTTAAAAGTTTTGTCAGTGAGACAACATGGCTTCAAAGAGGGTTGATCAACAGTAACTAACTTATTAGAATTTTATGATGAGGTAAGCCGAATCTTACAGGATGGAGAGGGCTGGGCAGATTGCCTATTCCTAGACTTCCAGAAAGCATTTGACACTGTCCAAGAATAGGTGGAAATGTAAAGGAATGAATAAAAATTTACTTGGAAGGTAGGGAACAGAGGGTTAGAGTAAGACACTCAGGGTTCAATTTTAGAGCCACTTTTGTTCCTTGTATATGTAAATAACCTACCAGAGATTGTAAATTCATTCTTAAATATATTTACAGATGATGCAAAGATTGTGAAGAAAGAAGAAACGAGAACAATGGTAGAGAGCTTCAGGACGACCTAAATAGACTGCATGAGTGATAAGAAAAGTGATCAAAGAAATTCAGTACTTCATAATGTAAGGTAATGAGAATAGGTACGATTGCAAGAAAGCCCAAGCTTGACCACTCAATGGCAGGAGCAGAACTTCAAGAGACAGAGATTGAGAGAGATCTAGGAGTAAACATACCGGCAGATTTGTCTCCAGAGATGCATATAAATGGCATAATAAGGGCAGCATATGCTTTTTTTTAGCAAATGTAAGGTTAGCCTTCGGGCAGATAGACAAAGAAATGTGAAGATATATTAATGTAACCTATGTGGGGCCAAAGGTTGAATATGCAGCCCCCTTTTGGAATCCACTCTTAAAAAAGCACATAGTTAAGCTGAAAAAAGTTGAAAGACATGCCACGAAACTGGTGCCAGAAATATGCAATCTCATGTATGATGAGAGACTGAGGGAATTAGACCTACCATCACTCGGAGCTAGAAGATTTAGGGGGATAATGACGGTTTTTAGATTCTTTCATGGTTTTGACAGAGTGAATAGGGATAGATATTTTGATATGGCCGTCACTAGAACTAGAGATCACAGTTTGAAGCTTCGTCCTTTTCAGGATGTAAGGAAGAACTTTTATTAGTGTGAGAGTAGTTGATAATTGAAATTCGCTAAGCGAGGAGGTATTTAAAGCTAACTAAATCCATAGTTTTAAGGACAAGTATGATAAATATCATAAGTACAAAGGGGAACCGACCAGGAGACGGGAAGTTACAAGCTTAGGGCTCTTTTCCGTAAACACAATTAGGTAATTAAAATTAGGTAAATACATATATAAATACATACATACATACATACATACATACATACATACATACATACATACATACATACATACATACATACATACATACATACATACATACATAAGCAGGAAGTACGCACTGAAAACAAGATAAAAATAACTTGACTGTATGGCTAAAACGATTTCCAAAGTTGAGGAAATGCTTATCAACAACCATTGTAAAATCTAATATCCAGAGCCTCTATTTTTAACTTCTGACAAAACGATTCCAGTATCTGGAAATGCGTCCTACCTAGTTCCAGTTCATCTTCTAACTAGATAATTTCATATCATCAAGTATTAGGGAGACCCTGAGGTTGAAAAATATCCTCGTGATTTGATAAGACATATTCAGTCGGTTTAAACTCTTGTATTGTAAAATATTATCCCTGATTAGGTTTCCATAGCTACTTAGAAGTTGAAGACCTCCTTTCGAGGGAATCTTAATTTGTAAAAAGCTTCTGGAGCAAAGAACACTTCATACATGTAAAACTAAATCCTCTTAAGTAGCGTAGAAAAATTCATGCAGGTAAAACTGAGTGTTTTTTAGTTGAAAAAACAATTCATAGTATTACCCAGAAAATGAGGTCCTTTCTGGATTATGTAATAAACCTGATATAAATATTATCACAGATTAGCATTTTAAAGCTACATAAAAGTAGAATTTCACCTTTGGGGATAGTCTAAGGTAGAAACAATTCCTATTTGGGAATAAAAGTATTACTAATAGTTATATATTAAGTCATGATATATAGATGATTGCGTAACAAATCATTGTGTTGGCGGCGTAACAATTCATTGTGTTTGAATTAAAATCATAGATCAATCACTCATAACCGCTTAAAGGTTGATATATATTCTTGGTTGCATTCTAATGTAAAAAAAAGAAAAAAAAAACACTACTCGTACTTGGGTAAAGTTCATTTCATGCAGATAGTATATTTCTTTGTAGGAGTAGTAAAAAAAAAAAACATTTTCTATACAAGTTTTTTGTATTGTGTTTTTTCTCCAATAACTCCTTAAAACTTGATGTATACCTCCAAGCGAATTCTGAGAACAAATTTCTTCATAACTGGACTAAGAATATTTCCTACAATTAAAACCCTCATGGTTATAGTGTATGCTATGACTTTTAATTTTAAAGTTTTATCACGGGTCAACACCATGAAAATACCTATGAAATTTATATTTAATTCTGTCGGAATTTAAAATGAAATGTATTAGTATGGGGAGGGGGCAGTGCAAAATTTCATGTAAAATGCAAATTCTGAAAATGGCCGATATATTATTAATAACAAGACCATATTTTTCTCAATACGAACATATCTCTTTCTTGTATTAATACTTTGTATTGAACATTTTTTACTCGGATGTATTTTTTTTTGCATCTTAGGAAATGATACTTCATTGAGTTATATCACAAGACCATTTTAGAACGTGATGCAAGATGAAATTTTGGTCACTATTCAGTATATAATACATTAACAATAACTGACTAAAAGGCCTGAACTTGTTCATATGACAGACCATTTCGTTTGGAAACTGACTTTTTGTAATCTCTTGTCTTTTATTTCTATGGTAGGACATCAATATAATATTCTCTCATCATGGATTTGATGAAAAATACATTCATATTTATTTGACACTGGAAGGTCGCCGTTTGGAAAAAGAACAAAGAAATTTTAAATTCCAAATGTCAGTTTGAAAGTATATAAATCTCAGCACAATACAGATTGAAAATATTCCTTCTAAGACTTTGCATGGCCTGGTTCTCAAGCAGCAAGCAAACACTTATAAAAAAAATTTTATCCTAACATTACAGGCATGATTAAATTAGAAACATTAGGAGTCTCTGGTTCCAAAGCAAAGTATAAAACATAAAACAAAGCATCATTTGATATACTGAATGTCCCTGGCTTTAAAGCACAACAATAAAGCAAAGCCAGGTAAATTTAAACTTTAGGAGCCTTTCGTATAAAAAAGGAGAAAAAAATATCACTTTATAATTTATAGGCCCCTGGTTTTCAAGCATAACATTAAGCTAATAGAAAATTTAATTTGGCACTGTGAAAGTCCATGGAACTGAAGTACATACATATACACATGGCCTCATCCCCCCTCGTAAGGGGGGTGGTTAAGCCAAGAAACACGCATTCACCACGATCCACGCATACCTTAGCCATTCCTCTTAGCTCCTTGGGGATAGAATGTTGCCACGGTTCTCCCCCCTTCCACCCTGCTTGGAGGTAGAACTTTTCTATTCCGGTTTTACGTCACAGACTTCCTTTTCTACCAAAGGGCTAGGACGGTTGCCTTCTTGCGAAGGACTTGTTTTGGCAGATGTAATCGTTAACCTAAGTGCATGCCCTCGACCTGATGCCTCAAAATCGCGGACGCTACCGCTTGAGCCACGGTGACTACGCTTGGAAGTAGAACACTAATTAAAATAAAATTCAATTTGACACTTTAAATAAAGATTTTGTCTTGGAAGCAGATGAGGCTAAAGGAAACATTGCCAGAATATCCAACTGAAAAAGAAAAATCTTTGCCGCCAAATAAGGAGAATTTTATGCTAGCATTTTACTCCAGTAAATACATTAATCACGAAAAGAAATGAAGAATTTAAAGGAAGACTCACATATTTACTTCGGCTAATGAATTCTGGTTATGCCACTCTTCTTCTACAACTCTTCAGTCAGGAACATGAATCTTGTCGCCATTATCATATCTTACGTCAAAATTCATAATGAGAATTTGTGACCCATATTTGCATACCATGATGTGTAGCCTCTCCCCCCCAAAAAAAAAAAAATCTTTATTTATTTCACTGTTCTTTCTGAAATTTTTTTTGGCTAATTTCTGGGTGTTACCAAAGTTCAGTTATAGATTTTTTTTAACGCTCTAAATATCTTAAGACTTCTCGCCTTTTGTGTTTGTAAATAGTCCAGATAAAGCATCATCGATGAATACTGAAGAGAATGAAAGTTCATTTCTGTGAGAAAAAATTACCCTCAACATTCTGTAGGATATTAATTCTTGATTCTGATTAATTTCGGGGTTAGATTTTCCCATTCTAGTGCCCATTCCACCTTACTATCCATTTTACCTCATCAAACTTTTCTTCGTTTTTTCTAATTCATGTTATTTCTTATTCTTGCTCTATAATTTTCCGTTTTTAAAGATCTTCTTCTTCTTCTTCTTCTTCTTCTTCTTCTTCTTCTTCTTCTTCTTCTTCTTCTTCTTCTTCTTCTTCTTCTTCTTCTTCTTCTTCTTCTTCTTCTTCTTCTTTATTATCATAAATTATTATCGTTCTACAACACAATTTCCACAACAGCTGCTGTGATCATCGTAATGTTCGAATCTTCTACGCTTTAGAATGCATCATACAAATTTTGTTGCGATGCAAAATAAAGAAAGAAACGCCAAAATAGAAGACAGCGAGAGAAAAAGTCTTCTCCCTCCTCCTCCTCCTCAACCTCCTCCTCTTCCTCCTCCTTCTTCTCGGGTAGGAGAGATAGAGAAAAGCATGACAGGAGTCTGTGAACTCCAAAAGCCTTAATTGAAGCTAACTTAATTACTCCAGCTGAGCAGCAGCTGGAATTCCAGGCGTTGATACAAAGTCTTGTACTAAATGAGATCATGCTAATTTCTTAATTACTTTCCAGAACAAATGTTCCTCATAAAAAAGAGAGAGGGAGAGAGAGAGAAATAGAGAGAGAGAGAGAGAGACAAATCTGACTTAAACTTTCAGAGAATTCTGAAGCTGAAATGTAAATGAGACGGAAAAGTTAGAAAATGTCGAAGCGTCTAAGACAAACTGTGCAGGAATGAAAACAAAAACTGTGAGTTAGCTGTTTGCTCCTACAGGAAGAGGAAGATGGAACAGACTGAAAAGAAAGAGAAAGAGGAGAAGCAAACTATGGATGAGGAGGAGATATAAAATAAGAGGAGGAAAATGAGGAACAAGAGGAGGAAAACGAGAAAGAGCAGGACATACAGGAGTAAAGGTATGACAGATTGTTGAGGCTAGAACGAGAAAGTGAAGGAAAAAGAACTTACGTGAAGGATATAAAGAGAACGAAGACAAGAAGGAGGACAAAAAATATAAAATAAGAGATAATTAGCAAGGATAAGAAAACAAGGAAGTGGAGGACAAAGACAAGCATGAAGTGGAAAAGTCGAGGTTAAGGTAAAAAAAGAAGACGAAGGGGAATACAGAGAAGAGCAAGAAGAGAAGGAAGTCCAGTTGAAGGATAAAAGAGCAAAAGGAGGAAAAATGTAAACAGCAGGAGTAAAAAGAAGGACAAGATGAGAGAAAAGATGAGCAAATCGAGAGACCATTGAGTAAGGAGGAAAACAGAAGAGGCGAAACAAAAAGAATCTAATTTGCATCGGAGACAAGGAGAGGAGAGAAGAAAAAAACAGCATGAGTAAAAATAAGTAAAACAAAATAGTTTTTGTAAATTTTTTTTCGTACATAATACACTCCTCACAAAAGAAGGCGAGCATGGAGGCATAAACCAAGAGGAGTGAAGTATAGAATCACGCTTTTTATTTTATCTCATAAGTACAGATCCTCAGCTATTCTCTAGGTTGTTTTTGAGCAAAAGAAAAATTGCAAGGAAATATGGACTGCAGCATCCCGAGCTTGTAACCCACTTAACTGCCTCTTACAAAGCGAAGGAAAGAGGAAACAACAACAATAACAATAACAATAATAATAATAATAATAATAATAATAATAATAATAATAATAATACTAATAATAATAATAATAAAAATAATATAATAATAATAATAATAATAATAATAATAATAATAATAATAATAATAATGATAATAATAATTAACATATTACCTGCAGTTGATGATACCGATGATGATAGCAACGACAATGAATATGACGACGACGACAACAACAACAACAATAACAGCGTATAATTCTATATATACATTTTTTTTTTGTTCCCTGGTAAGAGGGATGGTGGTTCATTTATTGGATGACGAAATGATCTTGACCATGAAGTAACGAGGAACAAGCCCTTAATTCTCCTCTCCATCCATATGTTGCAGGCAGACATCTGCGCCGACCATAAAACACACATTAACTTCACTACAATAACAGCAACACCGGAATGTGTTGGGCAAGGTGGTTGTTGTAGTTATTATTATGGGGTTGATAATGGCATCACGGAAAGGTAGGATCCTTGCTGAAGGGTCAACTGTTCCTTCATTCGCAGTAATAAGATGTTTCTTGGGATCTTTTACTGTTCTTCATATTGAGTTTACTATTGCGGCATTGGAAAACCGGAAAGATTTATGGTGTTAACCATTTACCTGCACAAACTAAACTTTGTTATAGACATATTTGGAAGTTAAATCATGAAAATATCTATTAAAAAGAAATTTGACCGATTGATAATTTATGCTTCATTATCAAATTAGGTAGCCTTCTAAGAAGATCAGAGACTCTTGCGATAAATCTGTAGGTCACACAGATTACATTAATGTATATATAAACTAATTTTGTAAATTTCCAGAGCTTTAGAGGTACATCTTAACCCAAACTGCATAGTAATGGTATTTTAAAAACCTCAAACTGCATATACAATTCTTCACATTATGTTTTGTTAATACATATTCCTTTGTATGCATTAGCTGGCTGTTTCTCAGTAGACTCTTCAACCTCTTGCTGACCTGCACCTTTTCACTGCTCATTTCCTTCTCTCTTAGATAACTTTCTCTATACAGTCTCTCCATCTTTTCCTGCGTCTACCTTTACTTCATTTCCTTTCATATACTTCAATTTTTTTTTTAATTCACTTCTCTTTCTATCAGTTCTTTGCATACATATTCTATATTCAGCAATAAAGAGAATCACAAACAGTCAAAGTTTCAGATATATATGAATCATAGCTACTATTACAGTGACAATTAACGCATATGAGACTAACTGTGAGATTCATATGCTGTTCTAGTATG
>JAXCGZ010004227.1:27500-30000 GCA_037179515.1 Halocaridina rubra
TAACCTTCTGTGGTGTAGTGGTTGCGCCTTGACTTAGTAATCATAAGTCCTAGGTTCGGGTCCCGTTCGGGGTAAAAAAATGATTCATGTTTTCACATATGTAATGTGCTTATTTGATAATTACATGGCAAGAATGGGATTGGGATTTGAATTAAATGCTAAAATGAAGCCACAAGTGAGGTTGGGGAATCTGTAATATGAACATAGTGGCATTCAGCTAGAATGCATTCATTCCTAAGTATAGCAGATCTAAGCTATAAGGTTGGATTCCTTTTAACCTTCTGTGGTGTAGTGGTAGCGCCTTGACTTAGTAATCATAAGTCCTAGGTTCGAGTCCCGGTCGTGGTAAAAAAATGATTCATGTTTTCACATATGTAATGTGCTTATTTGATAATTTCATGGCCCGAATGAGATTGGGATTTGAATTAAATGCTAAAATGAAGCCACGAGTGAGGTTGGGGAATCTGTAATATGAAGATAGTGGCATTCAGTTAGAATGCGTTCATTCCTAAGTATAGCAGATATAAGCTATAAGGTTGGATTCCTTTTAACCTTCTGTAGTGTAGTGGTAGCGCATTGACTTAGTAATCATAAGTCCTAGTTCGAGTCCCGGTCGTGGTAAAAAATGATTCATGTTTTCACATATGTAATGTGCATATTTGATAATTTCATGGCCTGAATAATATTGGAATTTGAATTAAATGCTAAAATGAAGCCACGAGTGAGGTTGGGGAATCTGTAATATGCACATAATGGCAATCAGTTAGAATGTGTTCATTCCTAAGTATAGCAGATATAAGCTATAAGGTTGGATTCCATTTAACCTTCTGTGGTGTAGTGGTAGCGCCTTGCCTTAGTAATCATAAGTCCTAGGTTCGAGTCCCGGTCGGGGTAAAAAAATTATTCATGTTTTCACATATGTAATGTGCTTATTTGATAATTTCATGGCCCGAATGAGATTGGGATTTGAATTAAATGCTATAATGAAGCCACGAGTGAGGTTGGGGAATCTGTAATATGAGCATAGTGGCATTCAGTTAAAATGCATTCATTCCTAAGTATAGCAGATATAAGCTATAAGGTTGGATTCCTTTTAACCTTCTGTGGTGTAGTGGTAGCGCCTTGACTTAGTAATCATAAGTCCTAGGTTCGAGTCCCGGTTTGGGTAAAAAAATTATTCATACTTTCACATATGTAATGTGCTTATTTGATAATTTCATATCCCGAATGAGATTGGGATTTGAATTAAATGCTAAAATGAAGCCACGAGTGAGGTTGGGGAATCTGTAATATGAACATAGTGGCATACAGTTAGAATGCGTTCATTCCTAAGTATTGCAGATATAAGCTATAAGATTGGATTAATTTTAACCTTCTGTGGTGTAGTGGTAGCGCCTTGACTTAGTAATCATAAGTCCTAGGTTCGAGTCCCGGTCAGGGTAAAAAAATGATTTATGTTTTCACATATGTAATGTGCTTATTTGATAATTTCATGGAACGAATGAGATTAGGATTTGAATTAAATGCTAAAATGAAGCCACGAGTAAGGTTGGGGAATCTGTAATATGAACATAGTGGCATTCAGTTAGAATGCGTTCATTCCTAAGTATAGCAGATATAAGCTATAAGGTTGGATTCCTTTTAACCTTCTGTGGTCTAGTGGTAACGCCTTGACTTAGTAATCATAAGTTCTAGGTTCGAGTCCCGGTTGGGGTAAGAGAATGATTCATGTTTTCACATATGTAATGTGCTTATTTGATCATTTCATGGAACGAATGAGATTGGGATTTGAATTAAATGCTAAAATGAAGCCACGAGTGAGGTTGGGGAATCTGTAATATGAACATATTGGCATTCAGTTAGAATGCATTCATTCCTAAGTACAGCAGATATAAGCTATAAGGTTGGATTCCTTTTAACCTTCTGTGGTGTAGTGGAAGCACCTTGACTTAGTAATCATAAGTCCGAGGTTCGAGTCCCGGTCGGGGTAAAAAAATTATTCATGTTTTTACATATGTAATGTACTTATTTGATTATTTCATGGAACGAATGAGATTGGGATTTGAATTAAATGCTAAAATGAAGCCACAAGTGATGTTGGGGAATCTGTAATATGAACTTAGTGGCATTCAGTTAGAATGCATTCATTCCTAAGTATAGCAGATATAAGCTATAATGTTGGGTTCCTTTTAACCTTCTGTGGTGTAGTGGTACCGCCTTGACTTAGTAATCATAAGTCCTAGGTTCGAGTCCCGGTCGGGGTAAAAAAATGATTCATGTTTTCACATATGTAATGTGCTTATTTGATAATTTCATGTCCCGAATGAGATTGGGATTTGAATTAAATGCTAAAATGAAGCCACGAGTGAGGTTGGGGAATCTGTAATATGAACATAGTGGCATTCCGTTAGAATGCATTCATTCCTAAGTATAACAGATATAAGCTATAAGGTTGGATTCCTTTTAACCTTCTGTGGTGCAGTGGTAGCGCCTTGACTTA
>JAXCGZ010004227.1:35000-37500 GCA_037179515.1 Halocaridina rubra
TAAGCTGATAAAAAGATCGAGGAAGAACAATGTTTGTTTAAGAAAAGAGGAGGCTGTGTAGATCTAGGGTCTGTGCTAAGACAGGTGTGTGAGAAGAATTTGGAGAAAGGTAAGGACGTTTTTTGGGCTTTAGTGGACTTGGAGAAAGTGTATGATAAGGTTACTAGAAAAGCACTGTGGCGTATGTTGCAACTGCATGGAGTAAAGGATATTTGTTGACTACAATACGAAGCTCTTATATGAGAAGTAGATCGTATTGGAGAGTCTGGAATGGCAAGCGAGATTGGCATGAGTGCAGGTGGAGTTACATCGAGGTTGTGTAATGTCACTGTGGTTGTTCAAACTGTACACGAATGTAGTGATATGGGAAGGAAATGAATGAGTGCTTAGCAAAGGTGTGAAAGTAGTTGGTGAGCATGGAAGATTATGGTAATTTAATCAACTGCAATTTGTGGATAAGACGGCAAAGGTGATTGACTTTGAATAGAAACTAAAGCAGTTCGTGGCCACGTTTGTAAGGGTATTTGCTAAAAGGAAGTGACAGGTAAATGTAGTGAATATGAAGCTATGAGAGGAACAAGAAGTGTTAATGTTTCCAGGTTGACTATGAGAGTGATTTGGGAAATACTTGAGGAAGTTGGAGAAGTACTTGGGGTCAAAAGCAATATTAATGGACGAGTGGATGCGTAGGTGAGCTATAGAGTGAAGGAAGTGAGTAAATGTCTAAGTGGGAAGGGAAAGTAATAAGAATTTGGTATTGAAGAATAAATGCAAAGAAAATCTTCATGAAAGAGTAAACGTGCCTAGAACATTATATGGAGCAGAGACTTGGGAGTTAAGTGAGAATGAAAAGAACAAATTGAATGCAATTGAAATGAGATGTTTGAGAAGTAAGACAAGGTTGTCAAGAACAGAAAGTGTGAGAATTTAGGAGTTGAGTCAGAAAACGGGTCTCTGGAAGAAACTCGTCAGATAAGTTATACTAGAGAGAGCTGAGACCGGTTGGACAAATGAAGAAAATAAATGAAGAATGATTAGCAAAGAAAGCGTGAAGAGCAGAAGTAAGTGGGATAAGACCAAAGGAGGGTCTAGAATGAATGCACATTGAGTAAACATGGTATTAGTAAAGCACGAAAGAGAGAAGGTATAGGAATGACTGTTGGGATATTGTGAATATGTGATGCGATGCGGACTAAGGAAATTTCCATCATCTGCTGAATGTTATGAAGTGATATGGGTGGGTGTGGTGGGTTGCCATGAGATGAAATAGTAGGGGTAAACAAGCTGTGGCTGTCAGGCCTCGTAGCAGAAAAACCTTACCCACTTTGGAGCATTGTGGAGGGAGAGATTGAGGTGAACTTGTATCCCAAAGGACCTCAGAGGAGTGACTGAAGTAAACTGGCTTTAGGTGAATGTGTGTGAGCTAAGACTCGGCCACCCTAACCTTATATGGGAGATTTCCTCCACTGTATGTTTTTTGTAGTTTGTTGGTTGTGGTTTGTTGCGTTGCGTAAGTTAATGTTGATTGTGGAAAAAAATACGATAGAAACTGAAACAGCGAACAAGGATGCATATTGTGAGTTCAGGAGAGGTAAATATTATGTATTGATGAAGTATTTGCAATAAAATAGAATGTATGACCAGAATTGAGAGAGAGGTGAGAATATTTCTTAGGCGTCGATGAACTTTGAGAGGATGAACTACAGGACTGCTAGCGAAGCACTATACACCATGTTGCCATTATATGGAAACGGAAGGAGCCTTTTGAAAGCCATCATGTTTTTTACATAAGAGATATAGATTGGTTTTAGGTGATCGTAATATTGCATCTGGGCTGCGTGATGTCGGATTGGATGTTAAATGTACACATAGATGAAGTGGTAAGATAAGTAAATGCAAGAGTGATGGACAGAGGTTTGGAAATAGTGGACACGAATATGAAGATAAATGAGTCAATCATTATTCCAAATGATGCTACACTATCTGCTAAGTTTAAGGGGAAACTGAAATTGCTAACGACTGAATTTTTAAGGGTGCTTGAAGGAATAGTTCCTACCGTATGGGGATAAAATAAAGTTATGCGATAAAATGGAAGTTGATAGCGTTAGGTTGAATGCAAGATTTTTTTATGATATGTTTAAGGCACTAGAGTGTGTCTGAGGCTACATATAGCAATGAATGGAGGTGTAGCTGTAGAGGCGACTTACAAAGGGAAGGAGCGACTAATCATATAGGTAGTATGAAAATGAAAAAATATCATTTAGGACTGAAAGACGAGCAAATTTTGCTTGGAGTGAATATTCCAATGTCATTACATGGATAAAAAAACATGGGGTAGAAGAGAGGATGAAAAGAACAACCTGAACATAGTAGATATTAGGCGTTTCTTAAGTATGAAAGTGTTAAGAATGGATTGAATGAGAAATTTGGTCGTGATGCAGGGAAAGGAACTTAGAAGAAAGTGGTGTGATAAGTTAGACTAGGGAGAACTCACATGGTA
>JAXCGZ010004227.1:62500-67021 GCA_037179515.1 Halocaridina rubra
TGGGTTGTCAGTCATATTATCAGTCTGTGTGCCTATCATCAAGTAGAGTGGCTCAGTGGGTTAAAGACTGGGCTCTCATACCAAAAGAACCGAGAGCCTACCCGTCTCGTCATGTGGAGAGGAAGTGATATTTTTATTTTTCTGAGAATTGGAGTGACAGGAATGGTACTTTGTCTCTCAACCTCCAGCAACTCAGCAGGTATAATGAGCGCAGAATTTGAAATGACAGCTTACTTTATGTATACAGATCATTAACATAAAGAGAATTTCTCAAGGAGAGGAACCTCAAGGTGTTCTAGAGTTAACTGTATTTAAAAGGTAAGTTACCTAATTTAACCTAAACTAACCTAACAATTTTCGGGTGTATCAAAGTTTTCTTAGGATTCCTTTTGGTTACTCGTCTTATCGATCCCACGAAGAAAGGAATGGATGTAGTATGCAGATATACCAACAAAATAAGTGATGCCGTTATTCACTCAAACGAAAGAATTAATATATTTATGCATATTGTGTCTTGTGGCGAAGAAATAAAGGCACTTTATAATGGGAAAACCAAAAATGGTTTCAACATCAGGATGAGATTAAATCGCTTGCATTTGATCTATCTACCTTGGCTGTTTCCCCCTTTAATTGGGGGGTAGCCGACATCAAGAAAGGAAAACAAATATGGGGATTACATTGCTCTATGGGCAATGACGAGGGAGCTAGAGACTGTTCAGATGGTACTGCTGGAGTGCCACAGCCCATCCTCCCGGCTCTTCCACAACCTGTGTCGCTTCACAACTGCCAACTCCTCCTACTACCCCTACCACAGGGCTACCTCTGTAAGATGCAGCTCCATGGCAACAGCAGATGCCCATCAGAGCTGCGTCACAATCGGTCGCCACTCATTCCTATTCCTAGCACGCTCGCTTGCTTCCCTCACATCCATCCTCCTATCATTCAGGGCTCTCCTTACTCCATCCATCCATCCAAACCTAGGCCTCCCTCTATCATTTCTCCCATCAACTCTCGCATTCATCACCTTTTCAGCAGCCTTTCATCATCCATCCTTTCCACATGGCCAAACCATCTCATAACATTCATATCTACTATGGCTGCAATTTCTCTCCTCACACCAGTTCTGGCTCTCACCACTTCATTCCTAACCCTATCCAATCGAGATACACCAATCATTCTCCTCAGGCATTTCATCTCAAACACATTTAGTTTCCGTCTCTCACTTACTTTCATACCCCATAACTCTGATCCATACATCACAGTTGGCACAACCACTTCCTCATACAAAACTTTCTTAACATTCATTTCCAACCCTCTATTCTCCATCACTCCTTTCAATGCACCCAACACTTTACATCCTTCATTCACTCTGTGACACACATCTGCTTCCACTCCACCATTTGCAGCTATAACCGAGCCTAAATACTTAAACTGATTAACCTCCTCAAGTGTCTCTCCATTCAACATAACATTTAATACAGCGCCATCCTCATTTCTTGTACACCTCATAACCTTACTCTTTCCCACATTCACTCTCAACTTCCTTCTTTCACATACCATTCCAAATTCTGACACTAACTGACACAGCTTTTCCTCTGAATCTGCCACCACCACAGTATCATATGCAAACAGCAACTGATTCAGCTCCCCTCGTTATCATCCACATCTACCATTTTCAAACCTCGACCACGCACTTGCTCATTCACCTCTCTTACATCTCCATCAATATACAAATTGAACAGCCATGGTGACATCACACATCCCTGTCTCAATCCCACGCTCACTGGAAACCACTCACTCACTTCATTTCCTACCCTAACACAAGCTCTACTGCCCTCATACAAACTCTTCACTGCATGCAACAATTTACCATTAATTCCATATAGTCTCTAAACATTCTACATAGCCTCTCTATCAAATCTATCATATGCTTTCTCCAGATCCAAAAATGCAAAATACACATTCTTACCCTTTGCTAAATATTTCTCACATAACTGCCTAACAATAAAAATCTGATCTATACAACCTCTACCTCTCCTAAAACCACTCTGCACTTCCACGATCACATATTCTGTCTTATCCCTAATCCTATTAACCAGTATCCTACCATACACTTTTCCTACCACACTCAACAAACTTATACCCTTAAAATTACTGCATTCATACATATCTCCCTTACCTTTGTATAGGGGCACTATACACGCAATCACCCATTCCACTGGCACCAATGACAACATAAAGCATATATTAAACACTCTCACTAACCATTCCAATGCAGTCACACCCCCTTCTTTCAACATCTCCGCTCTCACACCATCCATTCCAGGTGCTTTACCTGCATTTGCTTCATACAATGCTCTTTTCACCTCCTCTCTTGTAATCTCTCTCTCATTTTCATCTCCCCTTACTGGCCCTTGAACCTCTCCCACTGCCACTATAGCTGCCTCTCTATCTTTCTCAACATTTAGCAAGCACTCAAAATATTCTGCCTATCTTTTCCTTGCACCGTTCCCTCTTAACATCTGTCCATTCACATCTTTCACTGTCTCTTCCATCCTCGATCCACCCTTCCTTATTCTCTTCACTTCTTTCCAAAACTTCTTTTTATTCTCCTCATATGACCTACTAAAATCCTGTCCCCACCTAACATTTGCCAACCTCTTCTCTTCCTCTACCTTCCGCTTGGTTTCCACATTTTTCTCCATATATCTTTCATACTTCTCCCTACTATTACACTGCAGCCATTCCTCAAAAGCCCTCTTTTTCTCTTCCACCTTCATTTTCACCCCTTCATTCCACCACTCACTGCCCCTCCTCATGCCACCTCCAACAAACCTCTTTCCACACACATCACTTGCATGTCCCACAAAACATTCTTTCATCAACCCCCATTCCTCCCCTAACTCCCCAACTTCTCTTTCTTTCACCCTGTCATATGCCACTCTCAACCTGTCCTGATATTCCTGTCTCTTCTCTGGCTTTTTCAACTCTTCCACCTTCACTATTTCCCTTCTACATCCCCCCACACTCTTTCCCCACTCATTTGCTACTACCACTTTTGCTTCAACCAAAAAATTATCAGACATCCCAGCAGCCACACCCCTGAATGCATGTACATCTTTCACTCTACCAACCATGCTCTTTGCTACCAACACATAATCCATCAATGCTCTTTCTTTCACTCTTCCATTTGCCACTCTCATCCATGTATACTTATTTATTAACTTCTTCTTAAATAAACTATTACCTATCACCAACTCTTGCTCCACACACATATCTAACAGTCTCTCGCCACTCTCATTCCCTCCTGGTACGCCATACTTTCCTACAACACCTTCTATCTCTCCATCACCCACTCTGGCATTCAAGTCACCCAACACAACTACATAGTTCCTTCTACTCAGACCATCCACACATCTAGTTAACTCATTCCAGAATTCAATCCGCTCTTCCTCACTTCTCTCACATCCTGGCCCATACGCACTAACAAAAGCCCAACATTCCCTTCCTATCCTAGCCCTCACCCACATCAGCCTAAATGACACTTCTTTCCATTCCACTACCTGATTTACCACCATCCATTCACTCAGCAATAATGCCACACCTTCTCTCGCTCTCCCCCTTTCAACCCCAGACACCCTACCCGTCACATCACCAAATGCTACTTCTCCTTTTCCATTCATCTTCGTCTCACACAATGCCAATACATCCATCCTCCTCCTACCAAACATATATCCAGTCTCACATCTTTTACTCTCTATCGTACTACAACCACGCACATTTAGACACCCCAAAACTGGAGTTTGGGGAGAAGTTATTCTCCCCTCTACTCCCCTTCTTCTTTGACGTCTCGCAGGAGGTTGATACAAGGGGGGGACTCCTAGTCCCCCTGCCCCGTCCACTTTTAGTCGCCTTTTACGACACGCAGGGAATACGGTGAGGCTATTCTTTGATGTTGTGCCCGCCCCACAGGGGGAGGGCACAAACTGGATTTAAAAAAGAACAAATTGCGTTTGAAAGCTTAGAACAAGTTAAAGAAAAAGTGATACTAAATGTATATTGATAATTGGGTTGAACTGTTTCTCTATGGTGAGACATATTCATATAAACTCCTCAATAGAATCATGTAGTATACAAAAAGTGTGTGTTTTTCTTTTTTTTTCGATATCAAGACGACCAGAATCAATCTCACTTGCATTTTACTCCTTTCTGCTATAAACGGAATAAAATTCGAAAACAGGAGGGCATGGGGGATACTGGGTTTGATGGCGACCCTGAAGACTGAGGAAGAAATGCTACTGATGAATCAACGCTCTTAGAAGTTATCTGAGGGTCGTTGAGGAAAAGGATGCAATCACAGGACAAGGGTTTGACGTAACCGCGTGAAGGGGTATTTAACAAGCAGATCATCACAAAACAAATAGCTACTTCAGCTAAAATTAAAAAAATTTCTTTCACAATGTATCATTGCTAGGAATATATTTAATTTCATGTATAACTGGTTTAACTCGTACCTAATAA
>JAXCGZ010004228.1:0-15000 GCA_037179515.1 Halocaridina rubra
GTGTGTGATTACCTAATTGTGATTACCTAATTGTGTTTACGGGAAAGAGCCCAAAGCTCGTATCTTCCCGTCTCCTCATCGCTTCCATTTTAGACTTAGTGATACTTATCATACCTGTCCTTAAAACTATGGATTGAGATAGCATTAACTACCTCCTCGCTTAGCCAATTCCAATTATCAACTACTCTTACACTGAAAAAGTATTTCCTTACATCCTGCGAAGAAGTTTTCTTACGAAGCTTCAAACTATGACCTCTAGGTCTAGAGCCAGCCATATCAAAATATCGATCCCTATCCACTCTATCATAACCATGAAGGAATTTAAAGACTGTCACCATATCCCCCCTCACTCTTCTAGCTTCCAGTGATGGTAAGTCTAATTCCCTCAGCCTCTCATCATAACTGAGATTGCGTATTTCTGGCACCAGTTTCGTGGCATGTCTTTGAACTTTTTCAAGCTTAGCTATGTGCTTTTTCAAGTGCGGATTCCAAAAGGGGGCTGCATATTCGAGTTTTGGCCTCACATAGGTTACATAAATATTTCTGAACATTTCCTTGTCCATGTGCCTGAAGGCTACCCTTACATTTGATAAGAATGCATATGCTGCCCTTACTACGCCATTTATATGTATTTCTGGAGACAAATCTGCCAGTATGTTTACTCCTAGATCTCTCTCATTTTCTGTCTCTTGAAGTTGTACTCCAGCCACCGAGTAGTCAAGCTTGGGCCTTCTTGCACTTGCACCCATTCTCATTACCTTACATTTTGAAGTATTGAATTTCATTAGCCACTTTTCTGACCACTCATGCAGATTATTTAGATCCTCCTGAAGTTCTCTACCATTGTTCTCGTTTTTTACTTTCTTCACAATCTTTGCATCATCTGCAAACATATTCATGAATGAATTTACAGACTCTGGTAGGTCATTTACATATACAAGGAACAAAAGTGGCCCTAAAACTGAACCCTGTGGAACTCCACTACTAACTCTTCTCCATTCAGACACTGAGTGTCTTACTCTAACCCTCTGTTCCCTTCCTTCTAAGTAAGTTTTTATCCATTCCAAAACATTTCCACCTATTCTAGCCATTGATTGCAGCTTCCTAATAAGTCTCCCATGTGGAACAGTGTCAAACGCTTTCTGGAAGTCTAGGAATATGCAATCTGCCCAGCCCTCTCTTTCCTGTAAGATTTGGCTTACCTCATCATAAAATTCTAATAAGTTTGTTACTGTTGATCTACCTTCTCTGAAGCCATGTTGCCTCACTGACAAAAAGTTGAAGGATTCCAAGTGAAGAGAGATATGTTTCCTTAGTAGTTTCTCCATAACTTTGCAAACTATGCTGGTCAAGGAAACTGGTCTATAGTTCAGAGCCGTATCCCTCCTTCCCTTTTTGAAGATAGGTATCACATTTGCTTGTTTCCAGCATCTTGGAATCTCCCCCGACTCCAGTGACTCCTTAAATATGATACTTAGTGCCACTGATATTGTGTTTGCGCATTTTTTAAGCACATGAGGGGATATGTCATCGGGACCTGTAGCTTTATGAACATCTAAATCCATCAGCGCTTTGCATACCTCTGTGGCTGTAAGGTTGATGTTCTCTAATACCGGCCCTTGAGCTTCTATCACTGCAATCTGAGGGGGTGGGGTATTTTCTACTGTAAATACTGACTGAAACTCCTTGTTCAATTCTTTGCAGATCTCTTCATCCGTCTCAGTGATGCTTCCATCCGCTCTCTTTAGCCTTAAAACCTGTTCTTTTACCTTCAGTTTTCCTCTGATAAAGCTGTGGAAAAGCTTGGGATTTTCTTTAGCCTTCCTGGTGATGTCCCTCTCATAGTCTCTCTCTGCCTCTCTCCTTTTACTTAGGTAGTCATTTCTTGCTCTTTTGTAGGTTTGCCAGGCATTTATGTTTTTTCTCCTCCTATACCTTTTCCAGCATTTGTCTCTCCACTCCTTAGCTCTTTTACACCCATTATCGAACCATTTCTCTCTGGCATGAATTACACCTACTTTGGTGACAGGTATGCAGCAATCTACTATCTTCCCATATTTCTCACAAAAGATGTCATACATTTCTTGTACAGATTTGTTGTAAAATAAGGTTCTCCAGTCAATAACTGCAAAAAGCTCATTCATTTTGATGTAATCTCCTTTCCGATAGTTCCTCCTCATGTCCTCAGTGCCTCTACTCTCAGGAAGAATATCTTCAATGATATACTCCATCAACAACACACAGTGGTCACTCTTTCCAATTGGTGGTTCATACTCAATTTTTTCAATATCCAACACATTATCTGTGAACACTAGATCAAGTAGTGATGGCTCATCCCCACCCCTGGCCCTTGTTGGTTCCATTACATGTTGGTGTAGGAAATTCCCTTGTACGCAATCTAGGAATCTTGCCCCGAATGAGTCCTCACCACTGTGTGGGTCAAGATTTATCCAATCTATCTCTTTATGATTAAAGTCTCCCATAATCAAAATCCTACATTTTTTTTTCCCGTGCCATGTTAACAACTGAGTTTATGACTTCAATAGTACCTATATGACTTTCCTCATAAACTTCAAGCCTATTTTGGTTCCTTGGTGGGTTGTATACAACAGTTATTATAATGCTCTCTGACCCAGTATTTATGCGAATAACAAGAAAGTCCTTGAACTCACTTTCTATAGCCAAGTTTATTTCTTCGACTTGAATCCTTTCACTTATGAGCAGTGCTATCCCTCCACCAGTCCCCTCAGATCTTTCAACCCTTAGTATTCTGAAACCCTTAGGAAAAGCTGTGACACTGTTTATGTCCTCACTCAACTTAGTCTCTGTAATTGCTACTATATCTGCCTTACTGTTGTGAATCCTATCTTTTAATTCTACTGCCTTACCAGCTAATCCATCAGCATTTGTGTATAACAATCTTAATGAGGCCCCATCCCCTGATCTTCTGTCATTATCTTCTTTATCTCCCCTTTGTCTGGAAGAACTCTGTAATGAAAATTTTTCTTCTCTTCTTCATTTCTTTCATCATTTAACCTTCTTGCCTCTTGCAACAAGTTTTTGATCTTTCCCATCTCTTCCTGTGTTCTGTATTGTCTAATGAACACTTCTTTGAATTCTTGAAGGTCTTTTAGACTTTTTTTCTTAACAATATTTCCCTACATGTTTCCCCTCTCTCAAAGGTTACTTTTGTTGGTCTCGGCTTTCCTTCCCTCGAATATTTACCTAGTTGGTGTATGTTTACAATATCCTCAGGACCACATACTACTCCAAGCTTTCTTATCAGGTCTACAACCCTAGCTTTATTTTCTTCAAGTCTCCCCTGCCATGTTGGCTCCTGGGACTCGCTTATGCCTGAGATTACCACTGTCTTCTCCTTATCAAGTGCCTGTCTGATGAGTGGGTTTGCCCTTTCCATCACAACGTCTTTCATTTTTTCGATTACTGTCTCTTTATAGTCAACTGTTTGTATGTTTTCCAGTGCCACCACCTTTACAGCCTCTTTTACTGCCACATTCCCCTTTAGTGCATCAGCAAAGGAAGTTTTCATGGCATCATATTCCATATTCAGCTCCTGGAACTCTTTTCTGAACTGTTCAATGTTTTCCTTAATCTGGACATTCCAAGCAGCAATCTCGTCTCTCTCAGAAGAGAGCAGTGAACTAACATCTAATTCCTTTAGGTTGTCATTCAGCTGTTTGTTTTTATCTTCTTGTTTAGAAAGTCTAGATTATAGTTGTGTGTGTGTGTGTGTGTGTGTGTGTGTGTGTGTGTGTGTGTGTGTGCGTGCGTGTGCGTGTGCGTGTGTGTGTGTGTATTTACCTAATTATGATTTCGGGAAAGAGCCATATACTTGTAATTCCACATCTATCGGTTTCAGTTTTTTTTACACAAATGACACTTTTAACACATGAATGCATTTAGCATTTACAGATTCCTCGCATAGCGACTTCCAAACATCAGTTATTTTTCCACTAAAAGAGCACTTCCTTACATCCTGCAAAGAAGCTCTCTTATAGAGCTGCAAGCCATAACCTCTAATTATGGAGTCACCCACTTCAAAAAAATATCGATCCCTTTCCACTTTGTTATGACCATGAAGGAATTTAAAACTCGTCACCATATCTACCCTCCTGCTTCTAGTTTCAAATGTGTGTGCACGTGTGTGTGTGTGTGTGTGTCTGTGTGTGTGTGTATACGTGTGTGCATGCGTGTTTGCTTTTTGTGTGAATATATGTGTATATATATTCATATTAGCACATTATCAGATGCATAACTTAATAAGCAGCACAACTGCCTCAGAATAGAATTCGAATCCACAGCACCAGTGTTTCCATCACTGTACATAGGGGTATGCCAGCTATCCTTCCCATGAAGACTTAAATTAACTTTATGAAAACCTTTCTGATAATTTCTAGGGCAAGATAATGGGATTAAGCTATACTACCAATGAATATCTTATTAGAAGTTCCAAAGTTATCTGATAATGACAAGGGCAAAACCTGAACATATTCTGCTGGATGTCTCCTCTGTTCATTTTACCCTCATTTTACAACAGAATCTTATGGAGATTAACAAGGGAATCGGTTATTAATTATAGCTCCTGTCACCTTATTGGCATCACTGAGTACATTTTAAGATGTGAAAGAAGAAAGCTGGATGAGTATGTCCACATGCTTTGAAATGAAATGATAATAATGGTGTCCTTCGTGGGATAGTAAACTCTGTCAACTCAGCACTATTAATGAATACACAAAAACATGGTCTTCACTGTTCAGGAATCAGACCCACAGTCTTTGAATAAGGGCAATAATCTTTGTCCTATGTTTACGCATGCAAAAGTGTCCTCTTAAAATTGTATTTTTAAAGCGTAAAGAAACATCTTAGAATGACTTAGAAAACGTACTTTGAGAAAAAATATATTCCAATTTTTATAAGCATTACTCTCTCGCTCTCTCTCTCTCTCCTCTCTCTCTCTCTCTCTCTCTCTCTCTCTCTCTCTCTCTCTCTCTCTCTCTCTCTCTCTCTCTCTCTCTCTCTCTCTCTCTCTCTCTCTCTCTCTCAACGTCCTAGTATTTCATTAGCTAAAATTACTTCCTCATTCAACGACAGTTTTCAGAATGTGTCTGAAACATGAATAGCATCATTTATCTCACAAGTGAACTCGCTTCATGATTGCACATAACTGTCAGATTCGCAAGGGTTTTTATTCAACTGCATGTCTCTTTCCCTCCCTCCTCTTTCCACCCTCCTTTATCCCTCTATCCCCTCCCTTTCCCATACCCCCTTCTTACTCTTACTACATCACCCTCTCGTCCCCTCATTAATGACTCGGATGAGGGGGTCATTAAGTTTGAATAGTGAGTCTTGTTATGTCTTTAGATAGACTATCAAGATGGCGCGTGTTGTCTAATTTATTATTGTTATTATTATTATTATTATTATTATTATTATTATTATTATTAGTAGTAGTAGTAGTAGTAGTAGTAGTAGTATTGTTTTTATTATTATTATTATTATTATTATTATTATTATTATTATTATTATTATAATGGTTCGATGGGGGCGCTCATCATCCACTCCAATTGATCATGCCCTTGGTTGGCAGGCTGATTGGGAGTGTCCATGTAAATAGATGTGATTTTGAATTAGTTTCTTGTCATGACTATCTTCATTACGCCAGGGTGGTTGACCATATAGCCAGTGCTCCTGGATGCTGGTTTGTGCCATGACACAAACTTGCAGCTGAGGACACTTCTTGCTCTGGGGTGAGGAGATAACAAGACCACTTCCGTGTTCCCCCGCGTGTCGTGAAAGTCGACTACACGAGACGGCCCGTCCTTTGGACAAGGGCCCGTGCCAACACAAGGTTGGCTTTAATCTCAAACAACAACAACGAGACGGATCAGGAGACTTGGAATCCCCTCCTCTGTATTTTTCTTCCTACAAATAGCCAAGAAACGCGAGGGAATTCAGGCAGTAGAGATCCAGCCAGAACCCTAGTCATTGGGTCCCTGAATGTGCGTGGTTGTGCAGTAAGGGAAAGTAAGAGGGATTCAAGAGGGAGTATGTTTGCGAAGAAAAAGATGGATGTGCTTTCAGTGAGCGAAACAAAGTTAAAAGGGAATGGTGAGGTGACATTTATGAATGTGGTAGGTAGGGTGTCTGGAGTTGAGGGGGGGTGAGGAAAAGAGGGAGTGGCTCTGTTGATAAGTGAATAGATAAGTAATTGTGTGGTGAAATGGAGGGATTTATCATCTCGAATAATAGTGGCTAGAATGAGACTTGAATATGAGGCTTGGGCGTTTGTGAGCACCTATGTCCCTGGCAGTGAAAGAAGTGAGGAAGAAAGAGAAGAATTTTGGATGGAATTGAATAAGTGTGTGGAAGACTTCGGAAGTTATGTGAATGCAGTGTTGATGCGAGATTTAAATGCTAGAGTTGGGAATGAACCAATTGATGGTGTAATAAGGAAGTGTGGAGTACCTAGTAGGAATGAGAGTGGAGAGATAATGATAGAAATGTGTAGTGAGGGAGAGATATTGATTGCCAATGATATTAACGAGAGAGATGTTGATTGCCAATATTGTATTTAAAAAGAAGGATATGTATACATGGGTCAGATTAGATACTGGTAGAGTGTGACAGAGCATTAATGGATTATGTTGTGGTGGATAAGAGGGTGATTGGAAGAGTACTGAATGTGAATGTACTGAGTGGAGCTTGTGGTGGATTATCTGATCATTATTTAATGGAAAGTAGAGTCAGAGTGGGAGAAAAGTGGAGAAAGTGGTGAGGAGAAAGGGGAAGAGAGGTGCTAAAAGTATGTGAGCTGAATAAGAAAGAGGAAAATTGTGAGTACAAGACTAGTCTTTTGAATGAGTGGAATGTAGTGAAAGATAAAGTGGTGGAGGGAGTGAAAGAAGAATGGGGCTGTTTCAAGGAGGAAATTATGAAGTGTACCGAGGCAGTGTGCGGAATGAGACTAACCTGTAGAAGTAAAAGGAAGGGTAGTGAATGGTGACGTGAGGTGTAGAGTGCAGCAGTGGCTGAAGACAAGCAGGCATTTGAGGTATGGCTAGAGATTGTGCATAGAGGAGATTAGCGAAGCTAGAGGTGAGGGAGGTGAAGCATGTGTTGTAGGAGGCAAAGAAAGAAGCATATGTGAGGTGGGTTAGATGCTTGTCTGAGAATTTTCAAAAGAATAAAAAGATGTTTTGAAAGGAAATTAAAAGATTGTGGAAAGGTGAGTCTGGTAGGGAGGAGAGGGTGGAAAGAGCAGATGTGCAATTACTAGTAGTCGAAATAAAGGTGAGAGAGAGAGAGGTGGGCTGAGTACTTCAAATAACTGCTGTTGAGGAAGATGATAGATCAGTAGAGAATGCCAATGTTAGGCGATGAGAACGATAGAGATGCTTGTCTGAGAATTTTGAAAGGAATAAAAAGATGTTTTGGAAGGATGTGAAAAGAGTGCCGAAAGGTGAGTCTGGTAGGGAGGAAAGGATGAAAAGAGAAGATGGGCAATTGATAGTAGTCGAAATAAAAGTGAGAGAGAGAGAGAGATGGCCTAAGAACTTAAAATACTGCTATTGAGGAAGATGATAAATCGGCAGAGAATGCCAGTGTTAGGTGATAAGAACGATAGAGAAATAACAAAATAGGAGGAATATTTTGGCGTTGAAAGC
The DNA here is from genome assembly GCA_037179515.1 of Halocaridina rubra. NCBI lineage: Eukaryota > Metazoa > Arthropoda > Malacostraca > Decapoda > Atyidae > Halocaridina > Halocaridina rubra. The sequence continues at coordinate 7,686 of JAXCGZ010004228.1, forward strand.
AATGAAAGCAGATAGAGCACCAATGATAGATTTGTGTCATGTAGAATACTTTTCAAAAAGTGAAGAGGCATTAGTAGAATGGATAGTTAGGTTGTTGAATGCATGTTTCAGGAATAGGAGGATCCCAGTTGTGGTTCCAATTTATAAAAGTATATGTAGTAGTTTTAGAGTAGTTCGTAAAAGTATTTGGAAGAGTGTAAATCGAGATCATTAGGAAAGGTATTGAGAGATTGATTGGGGAAGAACAGTGTGAGTCAGGAGAAGGAAAGGATGTTTGGATTAGGTGTTTGTGGTAAGACAGGTGTGTGAGATATTCTTAGAGAAGAGAAGGGACTCTTTTTGGGGTTTGAAGGACTTAAAAAGTGAATGATAAGGTTGCTAGAGAGGCGTTGTGTAGTGCGTTGCAACTGCAAGGAATAAATGGAAGTTTGTTGAATGCAGTCAAGAATTTTCACATTAATACTAGAGGATGTGTGGGAGTTGGGACTGGTATGAATGATTTGTTTGAGGTGATGTAGGGTTACGTCAAGGTTGTGTAGTATGACCATGGTTGTTTAATGCGTATATGGATATAGTGGCAAGGGAAGTAAATGAAGGGATATTAGACATAGTCTTGGAATTACTTGATGAGTGTGAAAAGTTGTGGAAAATGAATCAATTGCTTTTCGAGGATGACACTGCACTGGTGTCTGATACTGAGAATGATCTAAATTATTTTATGATTGAGTTTGTTAGAGTGTGAAAGAAGGAAGCTGCTGGTGAATATTGGTAAAAGTAATGTCTTGGGATGCACGAGGAGTGTTAATGTTGGCAGACTGAATGTAGTAGTGAATGAGGAGTTGCTTAAAGAAGTTGAGAGTTTTAAGTATTTGGACTGACACGTGGCAACGACTGGGCTAGTGGATGCGGAAGTAAGTCATAGAGTGCATGAAGCGAGTATGTGTCAAGATGTGTTTAAATATGTAATAAGGTATGGGTATTTAGGAATGACTGCAAAGAGAAGGATATATGAAGGTGTGATTGTACCGACAGCACTGTATGGAGCAGAGACTTGGAATGTAAGAGAGTATGGAGAAGTTGATTGTAATGGAGATGATGTGTTTGAGAAGTATGATTGGAGTATATGGAATAAATAAAGGACTGAGGAGCTTAAGCAGATAATGGGTTTTGAAGACAAGCTGTCGGATAGGTTAGATCAGAGAGTATGGACTTGGTTTGGACACATGCAAAGGATGTGTAATGAACGAATAACGAAGAGGGTGTGGAGTGCAGAAGAGGTTGAAGTAAGGCCAGCTGGAGGACCTAGGATGAAATGGATGGATGGCGTGAAAAGGGCTTTGGATGCACGTGGAATGTCAGTGGAGCAATAAAGAGAGCATGAAAGATATAGGATTGAGTGGAGGAAGATTGTGTATAGTTGACGCGGGCCAATGATATTTCTCGCACATGCTGGCTCGATGAACTGTTATGGATGGGTGTGAGGGGAATTGCCTTGTGATAAAGCAATGGGAGTAAATCAGCTGCGGCTTTCCTGCCTCACTGTAGAATATCCTTCCCGCCTAGCTTGTGGATGACCCAAGCAGGGTGGTTGGGGGGGGGAATGTGGCAACCCTTTATTCCCAAGCAGCTAAGAGGAGTAGCTGAGTTATGTGTGGATCGTGGTGAATGCGTGTTTCTCGGTTCGGCCAAGGGGAAATGGGGAAGTGTGTATGTAGATATATTATTATTATTATTATTATTATTATTATTATTATTATTATTATTATTATTATTATTATTATTATATTATTATTATTATTATTATTATTATTATTATTATTATTTTATTTTTATTTTTATTATTATCATCGTTGTTATTTGGTACAGATTTTGCCCCTTTGCAAGAGAAAGTTGATGAATTTACTGGTTCAATATTGACTTAATACGTCTATTATTATACTCAGCTCGGTGTTGTACCACCTTTCGAGATACTTTTAGTGATTGTCACTAGCATCGCTTTTAGTAATGATTATGCTTTTTCTAGTAGGCTATGTTCTCTCCATATAGTCAGGTCCTAGGACTGGAACCTTGATCCCTCTTACAATTAGCATTTGTTTGTGAGACCTTCAACTCGTTATCAGAATAAGTAGCAGCTGAGGCTTATTACTCTTCTTTAGAGCAATGGAAGTGCAGCGTCTGTGTATATGGTTGGGTATGACTGATAATAAAACTAATCAGTTGTTGCTAGTCTCTCTCTCTCTCTCTCTCTCTCTCTCTCTCTCTCTCTCTCTCTCTCTCTCTCTCTCTCTCTCTCTCTCTCTCTCTCTCTCTCTCTCTCTCTCTCTCTCTCTCTCTCTCTCTCTCTCTCTCTCTCTCTCTCTCTCTCCATATATATATATATATATATATATATATTATATATATATATATATATATATATATATATATTATGCTATATTTTTTGTCTCTATCTCTTACTCTATATATGTATATATATGTATGTACGTAAATGTATATATATTCGTACACACACAAATATATATATATATATATATATATTATATATATATATATATATATATATATATATATATATATATATATATATATATATATATATATATGCATACGAATATGTCTTTCCATTTTTATTCCTTTCTTACTCTCTCTCTTGCTATCTTTTTAACACACACACACGCACACACACACACACGCACACACACACGCACACACACACACACACACACACACACACACACACACACACACACACACACACACACACACACACACACACACACACACACACACACACACACACACACACACGCGCATTTTTTAAGCACATGAGGGGATATGTCATCAGGACCTGTAGATGTTAATAAAGCTACAGGTCCTGATGACATATCCCCTCATGTGCTTAAAAAATGCGCAAACACAATATCAGTGGCACTAAGTATCATATTTAAGGAGTCACTGGAGTCGGGGGAGATTCCAAGATGCTGGAAACAAGCAAATGTGATACCTATCTTCAAAAAGGGAAGGAGGGATACGGCTCTGAACTATAGACCAGTTTCCTTGACCAGCATAGTTTGCAAACTTATGGAGAAACTACTAAGGAAACATATCTCTCTTCACTTGGAATCCTTCAACTTTTTGTCAGTGAGGCAACATGGCTTCAGAGAAGGAAGATCAACAGTAACAAACTTATTAGAATTTTATGATGAGGTAAGCCAAATCTTACAGGAAAGAGAGGGCTGGGCAGATTGCATATTCCTAGACTTCCAGAAAGCGTTTGACACTGTTCCACATGGGAGACTTATTAGGAAGCTGCAATCAATGGCTAGAATAGGTGGAAATGTCTTGGAATGGATAAAAACTTACTTAGAAGGAAGGGAACAGAGGGTTAGAGTAAGACACTCAGTGTCTGAATGGAGAAGAGTTAGTAGTGGAGTTCCACAGGGTTCAGTTTTAGGGCCACTTTTGTTCCTTGTATATGTAAATGACCTACCAGAGTGTGTAAATTCATTCATGAATATGTTTGCAGATGATGCAAAGATTGTGAAGAAAGTAAAAAACGAGAACAATGGTAGAGAACTTCAGGAGGATCTAAATAATCTGCATGAGTGGTCAGAAAAGTGGCTAATGAAATTCAATACCTCAAAATGTAAGGTAATGAGAATGGGTACAAGTGCAAGAAGGCCCAAGCTTGACTACTCGGTGGCTGGAGTACAACTTCAAGAGACAGAAAATGAGAGAGATCTAGGAGTAAACATACTGGCAGATTTGTCTCCAGAAATACATATAAATGGCGTAGTAAGGGCAGCATATGCATTCTTATCAAATGTAAGGGTAGCCTTCAGGCACATGGACAAGGAAATGTTCAGAAATATTTATGTAACCTATGTGAGGCCAAAACTCGAATATGCAGCCCCCTTTTGGAATCCGCACTTGAAAAAGCACATAGCTAAGCTTGAAAAAGTTCAAAGACATGCCACGAAACTGGTGCCAGAAATACGCAATCTCGGTTATGATGAGAGGCTGAGGGAATTAGACTTGCCATCACTCGAAGCTAGAAGAGTAAGGGGGGATATGGTGACAGTCTTTAAATTCCTTCATGGTTATGATAGAGTGGATAGGGATCGATATTTCGATATGGCTGGCTCTAGAACTAGAGGTCATAGTTTGAAGCTTCGGAAGAAAACTTGTTTGCAGGATGTAAGGAAATACTTTTTCAGTGTAAGAGTAGTTGATAATTGGAATTCGCTAAGCGAGGAGGTAGTTAATGCTACCTCAATCCATAGTTTTAAGGACAGGTATGATAAGTATCACTAAGTCTAAAAATGGAACCGATCAGGAGACGGGAAGATACGAGCTTTGGGCTCTTTCCCGTAAACACAATTAGGTAATCACAATTAGGTAATCACACACACATCTTTTTATGATGGTCTTAATAACGAAAATAACGCAAATAAGTCTCTCTCTCTCTCTCACTCACTCCCTCTCTCTCCCTCTCACTCACTCACTCGCTCACTCACTTACTCACACTCTCTCATATGATATGTATGGTAGTTGCTATAAATAAAGCAAATTGCATGGCTAGAACTGCCGTCCCTCACCAAAACTGCAATTACTGTATGTAAATTTAACCTTCAAAAACCATCTTTCATGTCTTGTTCAAAGAGAGAGAGAGAGAGAGAGAGAGGAGAGAGAGAGAGAGAGAGAGAGAGAGAGAGAGAGAGAGAGAGAGAGAGAGAGAGAGACATGATTTTTCTTCATAGAGAGACTATTTATAAGTATTTCTTGAGCAAGCTGAGCACTCGTTTAAAGTTCTCTTTTTTTAAAGTGCAGAACGATATGTACAAAAAATACATAAATAGCCACAGATATAAATAATGCATAACTAAAATAGGTAAATGAAAAAGAATAGTGTTCATACACAATGCTTGTTAACGAGGACCTTCAGCCCGACCTCTATCGACTTTATTTTGTACTAATACATCGATTTTCCTATCATCTATCGACTTACTTCGCCTATACCTTCCCTTCCCTCCCCCTACCTCCCTCCCTAACCAGATAACGAGTAGAGAGGGAGAAGACATATTTTTTTTTATATTTTTATACTTAAATTACTTATTTTTTTTAAATTTTATTTGTGAGGTACGGTCACTCTCAGGAAAAGTGGGACCTTTTTTTTCTGTTTTTTTTTTATTTTTCTTATTTTTCTTGCCAACTTGCACTGGGAATAACCTAGTGTGGTATTTATGGGGTATTGTGGTGACCCTTTATCTCCACGGTTCTTAGGTGGAGAGATGGGGTGAAGTAGCTTTCTAATAGATAGGCATGTGCTTTGACTTGGCCATCTTCCCATACCAGAAGGAGTAAGGAATTTGCATGTGTATTTAGTTTTTTTTTTTTTTCATTATTTCTTATTCATGGAGTCTATGGTAGTAGACTGGTCAGCGTGCTTAACTCCAGAGTTGACAGACACATGATCGAGACCTCCGTGGGGCGCTCTGAAGGGCATCTAGCCATAATTCACCTGCCACTATCTGTGCCCACCCCTATTATGGGGACTAGTAGTGATACTTAAAACGTTATTTGTTATATATTGTTTATAGGACAAAAATGTTGGCTGGCCTAAGCGGGAACTAATGACAACTTTTAATGTTTATGTAATATCATTTTACTAACTTTATGAAAATAATTCGGTCCTTACAACTTTGCGTATGAAAAAGACAGGGTAATGGGGTCCCTCGAGTATAACCACTGTAACCCTAGTAATTTTCACGAGAATATCGCTAGATGTGCGGAGTTAAAGGCGCAACAGTTTTTTCTGTGAATCCGGTCCTGATGACAAAATCTTTCTCTCTCTCTCTCTCTCTCTCTCTCTCTCTCTCTCTCTCTCTCCCTACCTACCTACCTACCTACCTACCTACCTACCTACCTACCTACCTACCTACCTACCTACCTACCTACCTACCTACCTACCTACCTACCTACCTACCTACCTTCCTACCTACCTACCTCCATGTCTGTCTATATCACTCTCTCTCTACATATATTTGTCAATCCACCTGTCTAGCTACATCTTTCAGCTTATGTATGTTTTTGCCTTAATTTTTCGCTGGACTTCTTCCTCCAAAAAAGCATAATTAATCCAACCCACTGAGTTGTTGAAACATAAATGTTTATTCTCTTAAATAAAGCTCTCGATGACTATCATATATAGGTGATACACTAGGTATTTATGTCAAAAATAGCAAGAAGAGCAAAATAGTTCGTCAAGTTTTATGAACACATAATAAATACTCGTTTCTTTGCTTCATGTTCATTAAATCTTTATTTTTAGTACGGATGCAAATTCTCATTAGTTTTTATGTCTTTTACTTCATGGGATATTTATGGAGGGGTTTTATTTACTTATTTATTATATGCAGTTGTATAGATTCACACATGCACACACAGATATATATATATATATATATATATATATATATATATATATATATATATATATATATATATATATATATGTGTGTGTGTGTGTGTGTGTGTGTGTGTGTGTGTGTGTATGAAAGTATATATTCATATATGTATTCAAGACGTCACCGTAGCAAAGTGGTAACGTGCTCGACTTTGAGTCGTTAGGTTGAGGGCTCGCGGCCCGCCTCGGTCTGAGGTTAGAAAGAGTATTCACTCAGGGTAATGATCACACCTGCCAAATCCAAAGTCCTTCCCAAGTAGAAAAAGGGAGTAACTGACGTAAAACCGATCACATTCATATATGTATTCATACACACTCGCACATACATACATGCACATATATCTATATATATATATATATATATATATATATATATATATATATATATATATATATATATATATATATATATATATATGTATGTATGTATGTATGTATGTATGTATGTATGTATGTGAATATACACGTGTTGATATCATGAGTAATTGGGATCGAACCTCGGTCCGCTGGAATGTGAACGCAACGTCCCACCAATAGATATTTCTTAGTATCTGATTTCCTACCTCAGCATCATAAGCGGCGTTGGATCAAACCTCGATCCGCCAGAATGGGAACCCATCACCACACCGATAGAATTGTTCATGTATATGATTACATATCTCTGTATCCTAAATGACAAGGAAGAAAATCAGGGTGTACCGGGATGGGAACACACCATTCCCCCCAACCCCACCAGATGGGAACATCCCATCCCCCAAACCCCAACAGACCCCCGAGATGCTCTCTTATAAGAAGTATTGCTCTATGGAGAAGATAACTTTCTAAACTTTTATTATTCCTCTTGATGGG
>JAXCGZ010004228.1:37500-55000 GCA_037179515.1 Halocaridina rubra
ATATATAATGCATTTTTTTTATTTCAGATGTAATACTAAGATGTTAATGACACATAAAACGCTTCAATATTCGCTGTGTGCTAAAACTTAGATGGATTGAAAATTAAACTTGCATTTGCATGAAGAAAAATAACTAAATAAAAACCTTTACAAGTGTGACTATTGCATTGCATGTGTATGATACAGTTTGCATGCTATCTTTTCTTGAGTTTAGTGAAGTGCTTTCTTGTATTATTTTGGTGTTGCATGAGTGAGCAATTTTGATACCTATAAACATATGGCTTGGGAGGGAGCTATGCCCTCATACTCATTACGTGTCCAATTCCTGTGCAGCATCATGTTCTCTGTGTATTTAATATAGGGGGCAACGCCCCCTAAATAAATATTTTTAGAACTGTCATCTTATTATTTATGATTTGATTTTCATTGTTACATGATATTAATGTTTTTATTACTGATGCTCTGATGAAATACACGTAAAATTGGTTACAAAAACAGCGAATTAATTGAATAAGTACCTGGTATATCATTTACTTAAATAATTAAGGAGTTATACTAAGCATTGTTGATTAGAGTTATTTAAGCAAGTCTAAACAGTTAAGTTTGTCGATATGTTCGGGTTATATGGCATGCAGGCACATCGTGCCCGTATGAATAGAACCGGCCATGACAAGTACACAAGCGCGAGTAAACTGTCACCCGGGAAAAGAAAGAAAATGCTAAAACAACAACGTGAACTAAGAGAAAAACGCCAAAGACAGTTTGACCCTAGTGAGCATGTCCACGTTGGAGGAGGAGGAGGAGGAGGAGGAGGCGGAGGAAACGGGCTTTTAACCGAAAATCGTCGCTCCTCTCCTCTCCCGTTCAGTAGTTGTGTGCCGACCCCCGGCGGACGAAGAGGTTCGTCGCCGTTGTTGTTTCCGACGCGTCCCTCGAGTCCCGCTGTCAGCGATTACTCGCCCAAGTCCCGAGAACGCTCTCAAGATCGGACGCGACATCCATCTAATGAAAGATCGCCCTTCTTGGGTGCAAGCGAGAACAGTAATCACTCGCCTAATAATAACAGTTGGGGAAATCGCAATGGTTATCATCATGATTTGTTAGATTCACCTCTCCTACGTCATCATCATCGGAGTCATTCTCCTTCTTCTTCTACTTCTTATAACCACAAGCAAGTGGGAAGTGGTGGTGGTGGTGGAGGGGTTAGTAGTGGAGGAAGTGACTCTGGCATGGTCAGTGCCAGTCTTGAATCTCTGGCCAGGCTCTTCTCTTGTGTTGGTGTCAGCAGCAAGCCGCGCCCTCCAAACCAATTTGCTCATCGGCACGCCATGCACGGGTAAGAGACAAACACGGAAGTGTGACAGTCAGACAGACAGAGGAAAAGATACAGTAGACACACACACACACACACACACACACACACACACACACACACACACACACACACACACACACACACACACACACACACACACACACACACAGACTGCTAAGTAATAATGACAATTACAGTTATATAAAATGTGTTCTTGACTTTAATACTTCTAAGTAATCTCCTGTTTACTGTACAGACAGACAGACAACATTACTAAGATTCACTTCTTGATACCTTCAGATACTTCTATCTTCTTAAGAGACAGGCAGGTTGACTGACAATTAAATATATTTCAGTCCTGTGTCGTTTACAAACAGAAAGTAACAAACATATACTTCTGTTAGACACATTATTATAAACTTATTTTTAAGATCCTTTTGATTATTCATTTATCTTCTTAATAGATAATGGCTGACAGACAAGCATTGCTGAGAGTCACAGACTGAGAGACAAACAAACAAACAAACAAACAAACATTTATTTCCATTTTGTACAATGGTTATTCAACATTGATAGTAACTTATAAGTAGACATGTAATTAAACTAATAAATAAGAGGGTTAGACATATAGTTAAATTAAATGTAGCTTTCATAGAAAATAATAATGCTGTAATAAAAATGTTAACAATAATGTTAATAATAAAGTAGTAAGTATGCCACTAGATACAGATGATTTAGACAAACGCTATCATTTAAACTTGTTTCATATGACTCTTACATATTCTTCTATATTCTAAACAGACAAACATTGCTGACAGGCAGCCTATTATAAACTATTCTTAAGTTTGATATCCATATGCACTTCTGTCTACTTTGAAGACAGACTGACAGACAGGTATTTTTGTCTCTCGGTGGTTTGTAAACTTATTTCTAATTGTTCTGAGTAAGTCTCCTGTCTTTTGAGCAGACATAGAAGCCGAGTTGTAAACATTACTGAAACTCACTTTCATGTAAAAATATTCTTAAATCTTGTGTATATAAGAACTCTAATGTTTTCTTTCCAGCTAAGCAGATTAACAGATAATCTTTTTTTCTCGCTAGTCACTATTATATTAATTTTTTAGTGGCTTTAGTTATTATGCTATCTTAATAGACAGTCAGGTTGACAGAAAAATGTTTCTTGTAGACTCATTCTTATATAAAAATATTTTAAACTGCTGTGCCCTGAGGTACTTTTCTAATTCCTCTACTTATTAATTTAATTATGTATAACTTTAGTATATGTTTAGTGTTTATCTTTTCATAATATGATCTTCATTTGCCCAATGCTTCCTATTATAGGTAAGATCCAACTCATACATAAAAGCAGACACATACACACCCACACGAGGACTCATATTCCCAGAAAATTTCCTCGTATGTGTTATTTTTATCCTAGGTTTTCGATTTTTTATTATGCTTCTGACTTATTTAGGATTTTTTTTTTCTTTTTCAGTATTATTATGAAAAAAAATTGATTTTATTTAGGGATTTTGTATGTATGTATTTTATTTTTATTATTATTTTTTGCTTGTTTCTTTGTTTATTTTCACAGATATTTTTTATTTTTCATATATGTTTATTTACTTTTTATGTCTTCATATATGTTTATTTGTTTATTATTAATTTTTATTATGTATTGTTTGTTTAATCATATTATTGTCTCATTCGTATTTCCATGGAAGAGGAAAAATTCCTGAGAGATCATACAAATATCCTAGCCCTTATTAGAAAAGGGAGTTCGTGACGTAAAACCGAAACCAAAACAATCGTTTGTTTGTTTGAGAATATACTGTAATGTAGCACTTCTGTTGGATTTACTATATATATATATATATATATATATATATATATATATATATATATATATATATATATATATATATATATATATATATATATATATATATATATATATATATATATATATATATATATATATATTCGTATGTGTTTGTATGTATATATATGTAGATGGTAGTCGCTATCTAATTTGTTTTTTAATAATTCCGAATGTTGTTATCTAATTGATTTGGTATTTATAATTATAATTGTTGCTATTGCTGCTTGTATTGTTATTGTCTTATTTTCATTTTTCTTATATCTGTGGTTTCTATAATCTCTTTACATTTAAGAATGGAGCTAAGAGACACGTTCGGATTTTGCATGTTTTTTTTTTTTAATATGGCACTTTCTTTTTCCTTTTATGATTTCGTATTGCGTTAAATTTTTATTTATTTATTTATTTTTTTATTTTTATTGGATGGTTGTCAAGAACACCTCCTCCCTTTTCCCTGCATGTAATAAAAGTGGACTAAATTGGACGGAATCGGGAGACGTGGTAAAGTCCTTTGTATTATTCTTCCGCAAGGAGTCAATATATTGCTTTGACTCAGCCCACCCCCTGTTAAAGGGGATTGCGGCTCTTGTATATAGAAACATAAATATGTAGATGAAAATATGAAGACATTGATTGTTAGTTTTTCTTAATTTATGTTTTTTAATGTTGATACTTATCGAGGTAGAATATAATTACCAATTTCTTATATATATATATATATATATATATATATATATATATATATATATATATATATATATATATATATATATATATATATATATATATATATATATATATATATATATATATATATATATATATATATATATATATAGTTACTTCTTATTTTTTATTTATCTAACTGTGTATCATGATTAACTTGTTTGTGTGTATGTGTATGAGTGTGCGTAAGTTCTTGTGTGAGAGAGCATGTGTTTATATTCATTTGGTAAATATTACCTCATTCCTCGATATTACATGCATTTTTGTTTTCCCTACAAGCAAATACGAGCTGTGTAAACAACGTGTGCGTGTGTGCATATGTGCGTGTGTGTGTGTATATATATGTGTGTATGTGCGTGGGCGCGTGAGTGCCTGCATATTACCCTGCTTATTCGGTTGAGAGATCATGAGCTGAAAGTTTCCCATGTTTGTGCTTGTTCCTCATTTGGAGATTTGTAAGTTTTTTTACTAGATTGTTTGTGTGTTTGTTATGGAGATATACTGTATTTTAGCACTTCGTTTGTGTCTAGTATTTTATTTTAAAATTTTAATTCTATTATTTATATTTTTGCTTTTGTTTTTAGTATCAGTATTGTGATTATTATATTATTAGTGAGATGAATGTATAAATCGAATATTGATTCTCTCTCTCTCTCTCTCTCTCTCTCTCTCTCTCTCTCTCTCTCTCTCTCTCTCTCTCTCTCTCTCTCTCTCTCTCTCTCTCTCTCTCTCTCTCTCTCTCTTTACTTCCTAAGGAAGCTAAATATTGTGTATATATATATGTTAAGCATATATATATATATATATATATATATATATATATATATATATATATATATATATATATATATATATATATATATATATATATATACCCGCACACACACACACACACACACACACACACACACACACACACACACACACACACACACACACACACACACACACACACACACACACACATACAAATGAGCCATTTGCACATTGTAAAGGGAGTGGCTTAGCCAAAGCAAAATACTCTTAATTCTTTATGAAGAGGAAATACAGAGGATTCCCAATCCAGTCGCTGCGCCCCATTTATTTGACGCTTACGACACGCAGGGAAACACGGAGGAAGCCCTCTATCCCTCTTCCCCCCTGCTTGGGTCACCCACAAGGTAGGCGGGGTAGGATATTCCTCAATGAGGCCCGACAGCCGCAGCTAGTTTACCCCCACCCCTTCATCACATGGCAATTCCCCTCACAACCGTCCACCACAGTTCATCGAGTTAGCAGGTGCGAGAAATCCCTTAGGGCCGCGACATATATACACAATCTTCCTCCACTCATTCCTATCTCTTGCATGCACTCTTCCCTGTTCCTCTGACATTTCACGTGCATTCAATATTCTTTTCACGCCATCCATCCATCTCATTCCAGGTATTCCTCTTGACCTAACTCTAATCACTTCCACACTCCACACTCTCTTCACTATTCGTTCATCACTCATCCTTTCAATCTCAACACTCTCTGATCTAACCTATCCGACAGCTTCATTCCTACACACGTTCTCAGCCTGACATCCTCATTTGTTACCCTATATATTCTCAAACACCTCATTTCCATTGCATTCAACTTCTTCCTTTCATCCTCTCCTGCTTTCCAAGTCTCTGCTCCTTACAATGCTGTCGGCACAATCACACCATATATCCTTCTCTTTGCATTCATTCCTAAATATCTATTTCTCATTAAACTTTTCAACCCACCTAGACATTTACTTGCTTCCTTCACTCTGTGATTTAATTCTACATCAACTCGTCCACTCCTTGATACATGCGACCCCAGAAACTTAAAACTCTCAACTTCTTCAAGCAACTCCCCATTCACTCCTACATTCAATCTGCCAACATTAACACTTCTCGTGTATCTCATGACTTTTCTTTTACCAATATTCATCCGCAACTTCCCTCTTTCACACACACACTAATAAACTCAGTCACCAAATGATTCAATTCATTTTCAGTGTCAGCCACCAGTACAGTATCTTCCGCAAATAGCAACTGACTCAACTTTCACAACCTTTCATCCTCTCCCTCTAGTTCCAAGCTACTGTCTAATATTCTTTCACTTACTTCCCTTACCACTCCATCCATATACACATTAAACAACCATGGGGACATTACACAACCTTGACGTAACCCAACATTTTCCTCAAACCAATCACTCATTCCATTTCCAACTCTCACGCATGCTCTATTATGCATGTAAAAACACTTCACCGCATTCAAGAAACTTCCACTTATTCCATACAGTCGCAACATCCTCCACAACCCCTCTCTATCTACGCTGTCATACGCTTTCTTTAAATCCATAAAGGCCAAAAAAGTGTCCCTACCTTTCTCCAAGAACTTCTCACACACCTGTCTTATCGCAAACACCTAATCCACACATTCTCTTCCTCTCCTGAACCCACCCTGTTCTTCCCTAATCAATCTCTCTGCACCTTTCCTAATTCTCTCGATTAACACTCTTCCTATACCTAACCAACTACACTCAACAAAGTAATTCCCCTAAAACTACTACACTCATACTTATCTCCCTTCCCTTTATAAATTGGAACTACACATGCACTCCTCCAAACAATTGGGACCCTCCCTTTCCTGAAACATATTTTCAACAACCTAACCATCCATTCTACTAATGCCTCCCCACTTTCTGACAAGCATTCAGCATGACACCCATCTATCCATGGTGCTGTACCTGCTTTCGTTGCTCTCAATGCCAAGCGTACCTCCTCATTTGTTATATCTCTATCATTCTCATCTCTTAACATTGGCATTCTATATTCGTTTTACACAGCCACAATCTCTGCCTCTTTATCATCTTCCTCATTCAGCAGGTTCTTGAAATATTCAGCCCATCTCTCTCTCACCTTTATTTCATCTACTACCAATTGCCCATCTACTCCTTTCACCCTCTCCCCCCTACAACACTCACCTTCCCTCACTCTTTTCATTTCCTTCCAAGACATCTTTTTATTCCTTTCAAACTTCTCAGACAAGCATCTACCCCACCTTACATCCGCTTCTCTCTTAGCCTCCCTCACCACGTGCTTTGCTAACCTCCCCTTTGCACAATACTTTTTATACGTCTCTACATTACTTACCTGCAACCATACCTCATAAGCCCGCTTCTTTTGAGCCACTACTGCACTCACCTGCTCCTTCCACCATTCACTACCTTTCCTTTTACTTCCACCAGTTAGTCTCCTTCCGCACACTGCCTCGGCAAACTTCATAACTTCCGTCTTGAAACAGCCCCATTCTTCTTCCACTCCCTCCTCCACTTTCTCTTTCACTACATTCCACACATTTCTCACACTAGCCTTATACTCACAGTCTTTCTCTTTCTTATACAATTCATTCACTTCCATCACCTCTCTTCTTCTCTCACTTCTCCTCTTTCTCCACTTTTCTCCCACTCTCATTCTACTTTCCACTAAATAATGATCAGATATTCCACCACTAGCTCCTGTCAGTACATTCACATCTAATACTTTTCCAATCACCCTCCTGTTCACCACAACATAATCCATTAATGCTCTGTCAACTACTCTTCCATTATCCACTCTGACCCACATTTACTTGTGCACATCCTACATTTTAAATACAGTATTAGAAATCAACATCTCTCTCTCAGTACACTTTTATATAATTTTCTCTCCACTCTCATTCCTACCAGGTACTCCATACTTCCCAATTACACCATCTTGTGGCTCATTCCCTAATCTAGCATTCAAATCTCCCATCAACACCACATTCACATTCATGCCTAAGTCATCCACACACTCATTCAATTTCATCCAAAATTCTTCTCTTTCTTCCTCACTTTTTTCACTCCCGGGGCCATATGCGCTCACAAATACCCAAGCCTTGAATCCCAGCCTAATTTTAGTCACTATTATTCGAGAAGATACTTCCTTCCTTTCTACCACACACTTATTCATCTCTTCACTTAATAACAGTGCCACTCCCTCTCTTCCTATCCCCCTCTCAACTCCAGACATCCTATCTACCGCTCTCCCAAATGCCACCTCACCATTCTCTTTTATCTTTGTTTCGCTCAGTGCAGGTACATCTATCTTTCTCTCCACAAACATATTTCCTAGCACCTCACTCTTACTTTCATTTACACCACAACCACGCACATTCAGAGACCCAATTAATATTGTTTTGGCTGGATCTCTCCTGCCAGAATACCCCCAAATCTCTTGGCCACTCGTAGGAAGTAAAATACAGAGGAGGGGATTTCCAGTCCCCCCGCTCCGCCCCATTTAGTCGACTTTTACGAAACACAGGGGAACACGGAGGAAGTATTATTAAACCCCCCTATCCCCGAGGAGCTAAGAGGAGCACTTGAGGCATGAGTGGATTGTGATGAATGCGTGATTCTTTTATATATATATATATATATATATATATATATATATATATATATATATATATATATATATATATATATATATATATATATATATATATATATATATATTTGTGTGTGTGTGTATATATATATATATATATATATATATATATATATATATATATATATATATATATATATATATATATATATATATATATATATATATATATATATATATATATGAATGTTTCTGCCTACGTAAGAAAATTGGGGAAAAAATTTCAGATCCTTAGTACATAGTACTATGAAGTGTATTACTTATCTTCAGATTCCTCTGAAGATAAGTAGTACACTTCATAATACTATATACGAAGGGTCTCATAATTTCTTTCAGTTTCCTTACGTAGCCAGAACCATTCACAAATTCACAATATTCAAGTGTTTCTCGTGAAATATATATATATATATATATATATATATATATATATATATATATATATATATATATATATATATATATATATATGAATGTTTCTGGCTACGTAAGGAAATTGAAAAAAAATTTTGAGATCCTTAGTACATAGTACTTTGAAGTGTATTACTTATCTTCAAATTCCTCTAAGGATAAGTAGTACACTTCATAGTACTATATACTAAGGATCTCATAATTTCTTTGAATTTCCTTACGTAGCCAGAACCATTTACCAAGTCACAATATTCAAGCGTTTCTCGTGATATATATATATGTGTGTGTGTGTGATTACCTAATTGTGATTACCTAATTGTGTTTACGGGAAAGAGCCCAAAGCTCGTATCTTCCCGTCTCCTGATCGGTTCCATTTTTAGACTTAGTGATACTTATCATACCTGTCCTTAAAACTATGGATTGAGGTAGCATTAACTACCTCCTCGCTTAGCGAATTCCAATTATCAACTACTCTTACACTGAAAAAGTATTTCCTTACATCCTGCAAACAAGTTTTTTTCCGAAGCTTCAAACTATGACCTCTAGTTCTAGAGCCAGCCATATCGAAATATCGATCCCTATCCACTCTATCATAACCATGAAGGAATTTAAAGACTGTCACCATATCCCCCCTTACTCTTCTAGCTTCGAGTGATGGCAAGTCTAATTCCCTCAGCCTCTCATCATAACCGAGATTGCGTATTTCTGGCACCAGTTTCGTGGCATGTCTTTGAACTTTTTCAAGCTTAGCTATGTGCTTTTTCAAGTGCGGATTCCAAAAGGGGGCTGCATATTCGAGTTTTGGCCTCACATAGGTTACATAAATATTTCTGAACATTTCCTTGTCCATGTGCCTGAAGGCTACCCTTACATTTGATAAGAATGCATATGCTGCCCTTACTACGCCATTTATATGTATTTCTGGAGACAAATCTGCCAATATGTTTACTCCTAGATCTCTCTCATTTTCTGTCTCCTGAAGTTGTACTCCAGCCACCGAGTAGTCAAGCTTGGGCCTTCTTGCACTTGTACCCATTCTCATTACCTTACATTTTGAGGTATTGAATTTCATTAGCCACTTTTCTGACCACTCATGCAGATTATTTAGATCCTCCTGAAGTTCTCTACCATTGTTCTCGTTTTTTACTTTCTTCACAATCTTTGCATCATCTGCAAACATATTCATGAATGAATTTACACACTCTGGTAGGTCATTTACATATACAAGGAACAAAAGTGGCCCTAAAACTGAACCCTGTGGAACTCCACTACTAACTCTTCTCCATTCAGACACTGAGTGTCTTACTCTAACCCTCTGTTCCCTTCCTTCTAAGTAAGTTTTTATCCATTCCAAGACATTTCCACCTATTCTAGCCATTGATTGCAGCTTCCTAATAAGTCTCCCATGTGGAACAGTGTCAAACGCTTTCTGGAAGTCTAGGAATATGCAATCTGCCCAGCCCTCTCTTTCCTGTAAGATTTGGCTTACCTCATCATAAAATTCTAATAAGTTTGTTACTGTTGATCTTCCTTCTCTGAAGCCATGTTGCCTCACTGACAAAAAGTTGAAGGATTCCAAGTGAAGAGAGATATGTTTCCTTAGTAGTTTCTCCATAAGTTTGCAAACTATGCTGGTCAAGGAAACTGGTCTATTGTTCAGAGCCGTATCCCTCCTTCCCTTTTTGAAGATAGGTATCACATTTGCTTGTTTCCAGCATCTTGGAATCTCCCCCGACTCCAATGACTCCTTAAATATGATACTTAGTGCCACTGATATTGTGTTTGCGCATTTTTTAAGCACATGAGGGGATATGTCATCAGGACCTGTAGCTTTATGAACATCTAAATCCATCAGCGCTTTGCATACCTCTGTGGCTGTAAGGTTGATGTTCTCTAATACCGGCCCTTGAGCTTCTATCACTGCAATCTGAGGGGGTGGGGTATTTTCTACTGTAAATACTGACTGAAACTCCTTGTTCAATTCTTTGCAGATCTCTTCGTCCGTCTCAGTGATGCTTCCATCCGCTCTCTTTAGCCTTAAAACCTGTTCTTTTACCTTCAGTTTTCCTCTGATAAAGCTGTGGAAAAGCTTGGGATTTTCTTTAGCCTTCCTGGTGATGTCCCTCTCATAATCTTTCTCTGCCTCTCTCCTTTTACTTAGGTAGTCGTTTCTTGCTCTTTTGTAGGTTTGCCAGGCATTTATGTTTTTTCTCCTCCTATACCTTTTCCAGCATTTGTCTCTCCACTCCTTAGCTCTTTTACACCCATTATCGAACCATTTCTCTCTGGCATGAATTACACCTACTTTGGTGACAGGTATGCAGCAATCTACTATCTTCCCATATTTCTCACAAAAGATGTCATACATTTCTTGTACGGATTTGTTGTAAAATAAGGTTCTCCAGTCAATAACTGCAAAAAGCTCATTCATTTTGATGTAATCTCCTTTCTGATAGTTCCTCCTCATGTCCTCAGTGCCTCTACTCTCAGGAAGAATGTCTTCAATGATATACTCCATCAACAACACACAGTGGTCACTCTTTCCAATTGGTGGTTCATACTCAAAATTTTCAATATCCAACACATTATCTGTGAACACCAGATCAAGTAGTGATGGCTCATCCCCACCCCTGGCTCTTGTTGGTTCCATTACATGTTGGTGTAGGAAATTCCCTTGTACGCAATCTAGGAATCTTGCCCCAAAGGAGTCCTCACCACTGTGTGGGTCAAGATTTATCCAATCTATCTCTTTATGATTAAAGTCTCCCATAATCAAAATCCTACATTTTTTCTCCCGCGCCATGTTAACAACTGAGTTTATGACTTCAATCGTACCTATATGACTTTCCTCATAAATTTCAAGCCTATTTTGGTTCCTTGGTGGGTTGTATACAACAGTTATTATAATGCTCTCTGACCCAGTATTTATGCGAGCAACAAGAAATTCCCTGAACTCACTTTCTATAGCCAAGTTTATCTCTTCAACTTGAATCCTCTCACTTATGAGCAGTGCTATCCCTCCACCAGTCCTCTCAGATCTTTCGACCCTTAGTATTCTGAAGCCCTTAGGAAAAACTGTGACACTGTTTATGTCCTCACTCAACTTAGTCTCTGTAATTGCTACTATATCTGCCTTACTGTTGTGAATCCTATCTTTTAATTCTACTGCCTTACCAGCTAATCCATCAGCATTTGTGTATAACAATCTTAATGAGGCCCCATCCCCTGATCTTCTGTCATTATCTTCTTTATCTCCCCTTTGTCTGGAAGTATTCCGTAACGAAAATTTTTCTTCTCTTCTTCATTTCTTTCATCATTTAACCTTCTTGCCTCTTGCAACAAGTTTTTGATCTTTCCCATCTCTTCCTGTGTTCTGTATCGTCTAATGAACACTTCTTTGCATTCTTGAAGGTCTTTTAGACTTTTTTTTCTCAACAATATTTCCCTACATGTCTCCCCTTTCTCAAAGGTTACTTTTGTTGGTCTCGGCTTTCCTTCCCTCGAATATTTACCTAGTTGGTGTATGTTTACAATATCCTCAGGACCACATACTACTCCAAGCTTTCTTATCAGGTCTACAACGTTAGCTTTATTTTCTTCAAGTCTCCCCTGCCATGTTGGCTCCTGGGATTCACTTATGCCTGAGATTACCACTGTCTTCTCCTTATCAAGTGCCTGTCTGATGAGTGGGTTTGCCCTTTCCATCACAACGTCTTTCATTTTTTCGATTACTGTCTCTTTATAGTCAACTGTTTGTATGTTTTCCAGTGCCACCACCTTTACAGCCTCTTTTACTGCCACATTCCCCTTTAGTGCATCAGCAAAGGACGTTTTCATGGCATCATTTTCCATATTCAGCTCCTGGAACTCTTTTCTGAACTGTTCAATGTTTTCCTTAATCTGAACATTCCAAGCAGCAATCTCGTCTCTCTCAGAAGATAGCAGTGAACTAACATCTAATTCCTTTAGGTTGTCATTTAGCTGTTTGTTTTTATCTTCTTGATTAGAAATTCTAGATTCTAGTTGACTCTTTTCCCCTTCCAGCTTCTTTATTCTTTTTTCTAGTTCCTTTCTCTCCTGCCCTTGTGCTTTATTTGCTTCCTCCAAAGATCTTATTTGTTCTCTGAGTGTTTCATTCTCTTTCATTTCTCCATCCATATTCCGAATTTTATCATCAAGGCTTGTGTGTGTGTGTGTGTGTGTGTGTGTGTGTGTGTGTGTGTGATTACCTAATTGTGATTACCTAATTGTGTTTACGGGAAAGAGCCCAAAGCTCGTATCTTCCCGTCTCCTGATCGGTTCCATTTTTAGACTTAGTGATACTTATCATACCTGTCCTTAAAACTATGGATTGAGGTAGCATTAACTACCTCCTCGCTTAGCGAATTCCAATTATCAACTACTCTTACACTGAAAAAGTATTTCCTTACATCCTGCAAACAAGTTTTCTTCCGAAGCTTCAAACTATGACCTCTAGTTCTAGAGCCAGCCATATCGAAATATCGATCCCTATCCACTCTATCATAACCATGAAGGAATTTAAAGACTGTCACCATATCCCCCCTTACTCTTCTAGCTTCGAGTGATGGCAAGTCTAATTCCCTCAGCCTCTCATCATAACCGAGATTGCGTATTTCTGGCACCAGTTTCGTGGCATGTCTTTGAACTTTTTCAAGCTTAGCTATGTGCTTTTTCAAGTGCGGATTCCAAAAGGGGGCTGCATATTCGAGTTTTGGCCTCACATAGGTTACATAAATATTTCTGAACATTTCCTTGTCCATGTGCCTGAAGGCTACCCTTACATTTGATAA
Organism: Halocaridina rubra; assembly: GCA_037179515.1. Lineage (NCBI taxonomy): Eukaryota > Metazoa > Arthropoda > Malacostraca > Decapoda > Atyidae > Halocaridina > Halocaridina rubra. The sequence continues at coordinate 51,105 of JAXCGZ010004228.1, forward strand.
GAATGCATATGCTGCCCTTACTACGCCATTTATATGTATTTCTGGAGACAAATCTGCCAATATGTTTACTCCTAGATCTCTCTCATTTTCTGTCTCCTGAAGCTGTACTCCAGCCACCGAGTAGTCAAGCTTGGGCCTTCTTGCACTTGTACCCATTCTCATTACCTTACATTTTGAGGTATTGAATTTCATTAGCCACTTTTCTGACCACTCATGCAGATTATTTAGATCCTCCTGAAGTTCTCTACCATTGTTCTCGTTTTTTACTTTCTTCACAATCTTTGCATCATCTGCAAACATATTCATGAATGAATTTACAGACTCTGGTAGGTCATTTACATATACAAGGAACAAAAGTGGCCCTAAAACTGAACCCTGTGGAACTCCACTACTAACTCTTCTCCATTCAGACACTGAGTGTCTTACTCTAACCCTCTGTTCCCTTCCTTCTAAGTAAGTTTTTATCCATTCCAAGACATTTCCACCTATTCTAGCCATTGATTGCAGCTTCCTAATAAGTCTCCCATGTGGAACAGTGTCAAACGCTTTCTGGAAGTCTAGGAATATGCAATCTGCCCAACCCTCTCTTTCCTGTAAGATTTGGCTTACCTCATCATAAAATTCTAATAAGTTTGTTACTGTTGATCTTCCTTCTCTGAAGCCATGTTGCCTCACTGACAAAAAGTTGAAGGATTCCAAGTGAAGAGAGATATGTTTCCTTAGTAGTTTCTCCATAAGTTTGCAAACTATGCTGGTCAAGGAAACTGGTCTATAGTTCAGAGCCGTATCCCTCCTTCCCTTTTTGAAGATAGGTATCACATTTGCTTGTTTCCAGCATCTTGGAATCTCCCCCGACTCCAATGACTCCTTAAATATGATACTTAGTGCCACTGATATTGTGTTTGCGCATTTTTTAAGCACATGAGGGGATATGTCATCAGGACCTGTAGCTTTATGAACATCTAAATCCATCAGCGCCTTGCATACCTCTGTGGCTGTAAGGTTGATGTTCTCTAATACCGGCCCTTGAGCTTCTATCACTGCAATCTGAGGGGGTGGGGTATTTTCTATTGTAAATACTGACTGAAACTCCTTGTTCAATTCTTTGCAGATCTCTTCGTCCGTCTCAGTGATGCTTCCATCCGCTCTCTTTAGCCTTAAAACCTGTTCTTTTACCTTCAGTTTTCCTCTGATAAAGCTGTGGAAAAGCTTGGGATTTTCTTTAGCCTTCCTGGTGATGTCCCTCTCATAATCTTTCTCTGCCTCTCTCCTTTTACTTAGGTAGTCATTTCTTGCTCTTTTGTAGGTTTGCCAGGCATTTATGTTTTTTCTCCTCCTATACCTTTTCCAGCATTTGTCTCTCCACTCCTTAGCTCTTTTACACCCATTATCGAACCATTTCTCTCTGGCATGAATTACACCTACTTTGGTGACAGGTATGCAGCAATCTACTATCTTCCCATATTTCTCACAAAAGATGTCATACATTTCTTGTACAGATTTGTTGTAAAATAAGGTTCTCCAGTCAATAACTGCAAAAAGCTCATTCATTTTGATGTAATCTCCTTTCTGATAGTTCCTCCTCATGTCCTCAGTGCCTCTACTCTCAGGAAGAATGTCTTCAATGATATACTCCATCAACAACACACAGTGGTCACTCTTTCCAATTGGTGGTTCATACTCAATATTTTCAATATCCAACACATTATCTGTGAACACCAGATCAAGTAGTGATGTGTGTGTGTGTGTGTGTGTGTGTGTGTGTGTGTGTGTGTGTGTGTGTGTGTGTGTGTGTGTGTGTGTGTGTGTGTGTGTGTGTGTGTGTGTGTGTGTGTGTGTGTGTGTGTGTGTGTGTGTGTGTGTGTGTGTGTGTGTGTGTGTGTGTGTGTGTGTGTGTGTGTGTGTGTGTGTGTGTGTGTGTGTGTGTGTGTGTGTGTGTGTGTGTGTGTGTGTGTGTGTGTGTGTGTGTGTGTGTGTGTGTGTGTGTGTGTGTGTGTGTGTGTGTGTGTGTGTGTGTGTGTGTGTGTGTGTGTGTGTGTGTGTGTGTGTGTGTGTGTGTGTGTGTGTGTGTGTGTGTGTGTGTGTGTGTGTGTGTGTGTGTGTGTGTGTGTGTGTGTGTGTGTGTGTGTGTGTGTGTGTGTGTGTGTGTGTGTGTGTGTGTGTGTGTGTGTGTGTGTGTGTGTGTGTGTGTGTGTGTGTGTGTGTGTGTGTGTGTGTGTGTGTGTGTGTGTGTGTGTGTGTGTGTGTGTGTGTGTGTGTGTGTGTGTGTGTGTGTGTGTGTGTGTGTGTGTGTGTGTGTGTGTGTGTGTGTGTGTGTGTGTGTGTGTGTGTGTGTGTGTGTGTGTGTGTGTGTGTGTGTGTGTGTGTGTGTGTGTGTGTGTGTGTGTGTGTGTGTGTGTGTGTGTGTGTGTGTGTGTGTGTGTGTGTGTGTGTGTGTGTGTGTGTGTGTGTGTGTGTGTGTGTGTGTGTGTGTGTGTGTGTGTGTGTGTGTGTGTGTGTGTGTGTGTGTGTGTGTGTGTGTGTGTGTGTGTGTGTGTGTGTGTGTGTGTGTGTGTGTGTGTGTGTGTGTGTGTGTGTGTGTGTGTGTGTGTGTGTGTGTGTGTGTGTGTGTGTGTGTGTGTGTGTGTGTGTGTGTGTGTGTGTGTGTGTGTGTGTGTGTGTGTGTGTGTGTGTGTGTGTGTGTGTGTGTGTGTGTGTGTGTGTGTGTGTGTGTGTGTGTGTGTGTGTGTGTGTGTGTGTGTGTGTGTGTGTGTGTGAGAGAGAGAGAGAAACGCGCATTCACCACGATCCACTCAGGCCTCAACTACTCCTCTTAGCTCCTTGGAGATAGAGAGTTGCCATGTTTTAACACCTACCATCCTTCTTGGGCCATCCACAAAGTAGACGGTCAAGAATATTTTGCAGTGAGACCCTACAACAGAAGCTAGTTTACCCACACCGCTTTATCACATGGCGACTCTCATGACATCCGTCCAACACAGTTCGCTGATATAGCAGTGCGAGAAATCCATTTGGCCCGTGTCACCTATACACAATCTTCCTCCACTCATTCCTATCTCTTTCACGCACTCTTCCCCGCTCCACTGACATTCTATGTGCATCCAATACCCTCTTCACGCCATCTATCCATCTCATTCTAGGTCTTCCTCTTTACCTAACTCCTACCACTTCTGTACGCCACAATCTCTTCGCTATTTTTTCATAACTTTACTTTTCCATGTTTCCAAACCAACACAGCAGTCTCTGAGCTATCCTATCCAACAGCCTTTTATTCAACACCCGTTCTCTGCCTGACATCCTCATTACTCGCTCTATTTATTCTAGATACATCAGTCATAATTCTCAAACACCTCATCTTCAATACAGTCAACTTGGTTTCTTCATCCTCTCTTGCATCCCAAGTCTCTGCTCCATACAATGCTGTCGGCACAATCATACCTTCATATATCCTTCTCTTTGCTTTCATTCCTAAATACCTATTTCTCATCACTCACTTAGATATTTACTCGCTTCATTCACTCCATGACTTACTTCCGCATCCACTCATCCATTCCCTGATAATTGTGACCCCAGATAATTAAAACTTTTAAACTCTTCAAGCAACTCCCCATTCACTCCTACATTCAATCTGCCATCATTAACAATCCTCGTGCCTCTCATGACTACTTTTACCAATATTCACTTACAACTTTCTTCTTTCACACACGCTAACAAACTCAGTCAAAATGAAATAAAGTTTATTCTCAGTATCAGTCACCAGTGCCATGTCATCCGCGTTCAGCAATTGATATAATATCCACAACCTCCCATATTCATCCACTAATTTCAAGCCACTGTCTAATGCTCTTTCATATACATCCCTTACCACTCCATCAATATACAAATTAAACAACCAC
>JAXCGZ010004228.1:62500-65000 GCA_037179515.1 Halocaridina rubra
CAAAAAACTTATAAAAGGTTCTTTATAACTAAATAAATCGATTAAAAAAACAAATTTATTCATTAAACGCTGTAAAAAACACTGAAACATTATAATGAAACAAAGCGAGGTGAATGAATTAGTTTTAGATATTAATGATAATAATGAAAAGCATCACAATTAAACAAAGCGAAAGAGGAAAATAATAAAAAAAAAATGCATTTTGACATTATGAATTTATATAATCTTTCTGATTTCCCTCGTTTTGCAAATAGGAGCCGAGTAGACGAATCCGAAGAGGGAGGGATGACTGTTCTCGTGAGTTTTGCCTTTGGCTATGTTTTGCCCTCTCTCCCTGGATAACAGGAAGAACAATAATGAAAAGAAGATAATGAAGGAAAAAGAACAAGTGAGAATAAAAAAGGAACAGGCAGGGACACCAGCGGGAGCAGAAGAAGAAGAAGAAGAAGAAGAAGAAGAAGAAAAGAAGAAGAAGAAGAAGAAGAAGGAGAAGGAGGAGGAGGAGGAGGAGGAGGAGGAGGAAAAATGCCTCTCTTATTAGCGTGTATTAGTTTTCCACTCCGCCGCTTACTCCCGTGCAAGTATAAAACTTGTGATTCTCTCTGATGTGTCGCGAGAAAACTTCCTTAATGGAACCTCTGCTGCAACTGAAAAAGAAATAATTCGCCCAATAACGCTGCTTCATATGGAGAGAGAGAGAGAGAGAGAGAGAGAGAGAGAGAGAGAGAGAGAGAGAGAGAGAGAGAGAGAGAGAGAGAGAGAGAGAGAGAGAGAGAGAGAGAGAGTATACTAAAGCTGAGCCTGTTGAGTTTACATGGTCATCTACCATACGAATTACGCCCTTACCCTCTCCTTATTTCAATAGAGAAGCTGTGTAATACATATTATGGAGTCGATCTTAGAATCAGTTAGCTTATAAGCCGCTGGCTGAAATCAGTGATCTATGGTGACTTTATATATATATATATATATATATATATATATATATATATATATATATATATATATATATATATATATATATATATATATATATATATATGCACACACACACACACACACACACAAACAACAAATTTTTCCTTGCGTCTCTCATTGTGCTTTGGTATTGTCTTCCATTCTGCATTTAAATAATGTATTTGTTTGGATACATTGGAAACATTTCACACCATAGCCTTTGATACTGTCGACATCAGAGCAATTGGGGTGAGCGAAGGCGTTAATTGAAATTTTCCAGGTTTTTAATTTCTCGCGTATAATTGCCGTCAATATGAACAGCTGTAGTTTATATGCATTATTATTATTATTATTATTATTATTATTATTATTATTATTATTATTATTATTATTATTATTATTATTATTATTAATTATTATTATTTTTATATTATCTTTATTATTATTATTATTATTGTTATTATTATTAATTATTAGTATCATTTTTATTATTATTATTATTATTATTATTATTATTATTATTATTATTATTATTATTATTATTATTATTATTATTATTATTATTATCATTATTATTATCATTATTATTATTATTATTATTATTATTATTATTATTATTATTATTATTATTATTATTATTATTATTATTATTATTATTATTTTCTTCTTTTTATTATTATAATTATTATTAGCTTTTCTATGTACATTCGCGATAATACTTAACTTTATTTTCCTTTGCTGTCGTCTGCCAAGTCATGTCTTCTCTGTATTGTACTAAGTATGTTTCTTTAAAAAAATCTGTTGTTATACTCTTCAGGGCTACAAACATCCCAAACAACATGTGTTTAGAGAAGCGAAAATATTTCATATCGTTAGTACACGAAAAAAAATATATAAATGTGAAAGTAAAGACAACTTTATTTAATATTATTATGCGTATGTGAGTATTTTTATATGCGCGTTTGTTGCATATATTAAGCATTGAAATAGTTTTTTTGTAATCAGTTTATGTAAAGATAAAAACATTACAGACGCCTATGTTTATATAGGTTGTTTACTATCAGACAATGGCAGTAATTCCCCTTGAAAGGGGGCGTCCAGATCAAAGCACAAACTACACCAGAGAATAGTTTACCTTGATCACTCCTCTTAGCTTCTTGAGACTAAACGGCTCCCACAATTTCCAACTGCATTGCATATATCACCCACAGGGTTAAAGGGTCTAGGTTGTTTATGGGAGGTTTTGAATATGCTCGCAACTGATTGTCTTACTTAAATATATGAAAAACGTTTTAATTACAATTACGTCTGCTTTGTACCTTATAAGCTAAAAGAAATATATTAGAACACGTATAGATTTATTCCCTAGACCCTCAGAGTAAGTTGGATTAAATTAAGTATTTTGCTTACTTTATTCTGGTAATCAGTGCAAGAGTTTAAATGAAGCCGAGTTAAAGAATTGAACGTATTACTAAAGTAAAATAACACAATTTTACAATTACAAACAAAATGACAAACAAGTATGTAAGTAATAAGTAAATGC
>JAXCGZ010004229.1:10000-12500 GCA_037179515.1 Halocaridina rubra
CTGGGTTTTATGAGAGTTATATCGGGACAGGCAAGAAAATTGTCCTCATCTAAAGGCCCTGGCACGAAGAAGCAACTAAGACGAAGGAAAAGAAAAAGTTACGGACAAGGCAGGGATGAGGTAAAATGATACACAAAGGAAAAGGACAGACTGAATGAATAGTCAAAGTACTGAGGACCTGGTGATAGGGCAGGATTAGGCTCTGAGATGACGATATATCCGTTTTTTTGAAGGAAGGTAAGGTATAAGAGTTAGGAAAGACCAAAGGAGGAAGAGAGTTTTGGAGTTTAGAGGTTGATGTGAAGAAGCAGTTGCTGGATCGACCAATCCTCGAGCTACAAATATCCACACAATACCAGTGAGACAAGGCCGCTTGACGATTGTTATGCGGCCTCGGCAATGGGGGAGGGATGCAACTCGCCCACTCGTCAGGGTAGGTGATAGAAGTAGTAGCGATAGAAAAGCAAGAGGGATTATATCTTACGGCGAAGAGAAAGAGAATGCAGGTTAGAAGTAAGAGAAGGGTCATTATTGAGTCTGACTGCCTTAGATTTAGATTCTCTTTCTCTTCGCTATAAGGTATATTCAATTTATTTTATCGTTACTACTTTCATGGCTGCTCTGATGAGATGACGAGTTGCATCCCTCCCCCGCTGACGAGGCCGTATAACACTCGCCTAGCAGCCTCAAAGGTACTGTGTGGATATATGTAGCTCGTGGATTGGTAGGTGCAGTAACTGCTTCTTCCCTTTCACCTCTTGTCCATTTCCTATTCTTTATCATTTTCTTATTTTTGCCTTGTTCTTCAGCTTCCACATTTCCCTTATCTCAATGTTTTGTTGGTCCCCGGGCCTGATGACGGCAATTTTCTTGCCTGTCCCAATGTCAAACTTATAAAAAAAAAAGTAGTTGAGGTGCAGTAATTTGTGGATACAGCTGGATAATGATCTTATGAGAACTAACTTCTTTAGTGATATTGTAAGAATTAACATAATAAAATGGAATGAAAGATTTATTACCTTTCATCTTATGAAAAGATTCCTTCATCGAACTCCATACTATTAATTATATTCATTAACTAATTCAATTAAATAATGACTGTAGTTCATATAGTGATGCTAGAACCAATGTAGGTCGGCAATAAGACAGTTTTTATCAAGCAAGAAGACCCCTCACTAGCGTTGTCTTTACATCAGTAAAAGAGTGCTATTGTCGACACTGTTGGTCCCATGAGCACACCGTTTGGACTTAAAAAATTACATCATATGGCGTAAAAAACGTTAAATAGTTTATACGACTGATTTTATCCATGGCAGATCATATTCAGTTACAAGACATGTCAGTATTTATCTATGATTATCACTTATGAGACTAAAAAAAATAATTTCCGAAAGCCGTCACATTGAAAGGATGCGATATGGATGGCCAATTTGAGGGTCTACCCAACATGATATGGTCTAGGAGAGGATTCATGTGCATAAGAATATTTTGAAGTCCGGGATATGACTGTTAAGGTATATGTGGTTTGAAAATTTGTAATCACTCCTTGGGTGCTTACGACATTGGGGGATGGAACATCAAGCCTGGGTATTCTATTTAAGATCTGCTAAAGTTCTGGCAGAAAAAAAAGAGAGAATTTCTTGTCTGCATAATTACGATGCTACATCTCTTCTTCTTTGTTAATGTCTACACTGCTTTGCCCCTTTGGGACAAGGTCCAACAGTAGGGTAGGATATGCATAGTATCTCGATTTCGTGGATGTAGTTCTAGCTTTGAAAACTTTGTTTTTAAATGCAACTGAAGGAAAAATTGAGGTTCTAGTTTATCAACACCGTGTCTGCAATTATTCCTAGAAAAGTAGTAGTAGTTGCAGTAGTAGTAGTAGTAGAAGTAGTAGTAGTAGTAGTAGTAGCAGTAGTAGTAGTGGCAGAAAAAACTCTTTCGTCAAGAATTTCTATAAAAAGCAAAAATCATTTAGAGATAACTATGTAAATGAACATGGACCACTTATAATAAAAAGGAAAATGAGGTGCAGTTTCCGGGTATTCAGTAAATACGGGGGAGGGGGGGGGACTCGGAACTCTCTGTGTGCCTTCTTTCATTGATGTTTTAAAAGGAACTTTCGTGGAAAATCCTTAACTTTCGGATTAGTTATGAAGACCACTCACAAAAATTTTCATTCTCTCTCTCTCTCTCTCTCTCTCTCTCTCTCTCTCTCTCTCTCTCTCTCTCTCTCTCTCTCTCTCTCTCTCTCTCTCTCTCTCTCTCTCTCTCTCTCTCTTTCCATATGTACGTACATACATACATACATAAATATATATATATATATATATATATATATATATATATATATATATATATATATATATATATATATATATATATATATATTAATATATATTAATATATATATATATATATATATATATATATATATATATATATATATATATATATATATATATATATATATATATATATATATATATATATATATATA
>JAXCGZ010004229.1:27500-37500 GCA_037179515.1 Halocaridina rubra
TATATATATATATATATATATATATATATATATATATATATATATATATATATATATTTATATATATATATATATATATATATATATATATATATATATGTATATATATAAATATATATATATATATATATATATATATATATATATATATATATATATATATATATATATATATATATATATATATATATATATATATATATATATATATATATATATATATATATATATATATATATATATATATATATATATATATATATATATATATATATATATATATATATATATATATATATATATAGGCAGATGAAAATAGTAAAAGCAACTTATAGGAGGCTCTATTTGGATGAAATAACAAATGGAAAACCAAATATGCAAACACACAAAAACATATGCATACCCATAAATGCATATACACACTTACACATGTACAAGCATATACATGCACATAAAAAGATATGTGCATATACACCTAAAAAACATATGAACATACAAACATACATATAGAAAAGATAAAGAAAACTATACATAGACACAACACGGCTGAACAAAGAGGCTGTCTAATTAAATGAAGGCGGTCTGTCTTGGGGAATTATCTTGGCCAGTTTATGCTTGAGGAGTATCTTGTCTACTGCATCAGGCACCCACTAGCCCTTGGACAAATTGAAATTTTTGGATGTTTCAATGACGGTTGATTCCACTATCCTGCGCTTATATGGACATGAGCTTCTAAACATCATGGCGAGTGTTACGCAGCCTCGGCAGTTGGGGAGGGATGCAACTCGTAAGCTCATCAGAGCAGCGATGGAAGTAGTACCGATGGAAAAGAGAAAGGGAAGATACCTTACGGCGAAGAGAGAGAGTCCAGTTTAGAAGTAAGAGAAGGATCATTAATGAGTCTGATGCCTCAGATTCAACCCTATCAATGAGATAGTATAAGAATGTGTGAGCAGTAGTCTAAGCAGGGACGGATAAGACCTTATTAAATTTTAAGTAACTGTAAAGCGGGAAAGTAATGACGAAAACGAAAGAAACCCCCAATTTTCTGGATGAAGATTTAAAAATTTGGATTATGTGATTCCTCCATGACAAGTTAGAGGCTATATGTATCCCTTATATGGTGAGAGAATTAAGAGGATAACTTTTGTAAGTTTCGAAGACAATAGGATTAGCAGGAGGAGAAGAGGATAAAGAGATAGCCAGAAACTGTCATAGAGGCATTGAAATTAACTAAATTTTGAGTGCCCCACTCAGACACTCTTTGCAAATCGGGGTTGAGAGTAGAACAAAGAGTGATACGAGGTTGATTACGAGTAACAGATGAAGGTTGTGAAGAAAAGGCAGAGGAAAAGTGAAGGGTAGAATCATCAGCAAAGGCATGAAGAGGGGAGGAAGATGGGGATTGTAGAAGATCATTGATGGAGAGAAGGAACAGAGTAGGTGATAGAACAGAGCCCTGGGGGACACCACTGGTAACAGAGAAAGGGCTAGATGTTGGGCCATCAACAACTACTGATATAAAATGGTCAGGAAGAAAACTGGAAATTAGAGAACAGAAAGAAAGGGTAAAGCCATAGGCAGGGAGTTTGGCCAACAGAGCCTTGTGCCAGACTCTGTCAAAAGCCTCAGAGATATCAAGGGCGATGACAATGGATTCCCCATGGTTCTTCAGAGATGATGACCATACATGAGTAAGATAGGACGAGAGATCACCAGTGGATCTTGCCTTGCGGAAGCCGTACTGGTGCTTGGAGATAAGTGAGTTACATTCAAGGCGTTTCAAGAAGTGAGCATTGAGCAAAGTTTCGAAAACTTTAGCAATAGAGGAGGTTAGGGCAATAGGTCGGTAGTTTGAAGGAATAGAGCGATCACCCTTCTTAGGAACAGGTTGAAATACAGCATGCTTCCAAGATGAAGGATAGATACTGGTTGACAGAATGAGGCGAAATAGACGGCAAATCACAGAAGCCAGTTCATCTGCAAACTCCTTAAGGAACCTTGCATGGATACCATCGGGACCAGATGCCTTATTCTTCTTTAGAGAGTGAAGAGCCTTATGGACATTGCGTGAAGAAAGGATAAGGGGGGGGGGCATAAGGTTAGAGAGGGGTAAAGATTGAGGAACAGGTGCGCTGGATCGTTTATAGAAGAGTTGGCAGAAAAATGAGAGCCAAAGAGAGTGGTTTTGTCAGTGGGAGAGCAAGCTATAGAACCACCAGTACGAATGAGAGGGGGAAAGCTTGAGTTACAGAAGTTTTCTGAGAGGTTTTTGGCTAAAGACCAAAAGCATTTGTCAGTGGGAGAGGAGTTAAGGTCATCAAGTTTCCTTCTTATAAAGGAAGCCTTAGACCTTCGAATCTGAGCAGTACAGATATTCCTAGTTAGCATTTATCAGTGGGAGAGGAGTTAAGGTCATCAAGTTTCCTTCTTATAAAGGAAACCTTAGACCTTCGAATCTGAGCAGTACAGAGATTCCTAGCTACAATAAAAGCAGAGCGAGTTAAATCGGAAGAAGAGGCTTGGTAAAATCGGAGTGCCAGATTCCTGGACTGGATAGCCATGGAACAGGCACGGTCAAGCCAAATTTAGGGGTAGAGAAATTTTTGTAGAAGAGGGAATGTATGCCTCCATTCCCGCGGTCATGATCTCGGAAACTTTTAGAGCTACCTGATCAGGGTTGCGGGACCAAAAGCAGTGGTTATCCCATGGGAAGTCAAAGAGGAAGTTATGCATATTTCATGTTGGGTACGCTCAAAGTGCCAAAAGCGGCGCTGAGTAGGAGGGTTTGGTAGAGGGGGAGCGAAAATGGAAGAGACTGAGATCATAGAGTATTCAGATTTACCGAGAGGGGAAAATCACAGAATAAGAGTAGTTTGAAGGATTAAAAGTAAAAAATAGGTCAAGAGTATTTGCTGCATGTTTGTGACGATCAGGAACACGTGTAGGATGTTTGATAATTTACTCCAGATCGTGAGTAATAGGGAATGCAGGGGTCTCATTCCTCCCACATCAGTGTGAGAAGAATGAAGTCACTCACTGTGGTGTACATTGAAGTCTCCAATGTAGAGAACTTCGGCATGTGGGTGAGAAGATAGCAAGGACTCATGGCACGAGGACAGATATTAAAAGAAAGACACAAACTCAGTGGAGTTTGGAGAAGAGTAGCAGAAGGAAAGGAAGATAGTGGTAGTGGAGAGATAGACTTTTAGCCAGAGAATCAAAGTCGAGAGATTCAAGGTCCATGAGCCTCGCAGTAGGAGTGTTAATGTTGCAAGGCAAAGACCCCACCTTTTTAACGAAAACGAGTATGCAAATTATAGTGAGAGATTTGAAATGGATCAGTGGAAGTATGTATAGACAGCTGGGTTTCAGATAGGAGGAGGAGGTTAGGGAGGAAACTACCCAAGTGCTGTGTCGGAAAATTATTTATCACTACAGCAAATCTTGTTATGTGTTCATTGATTTTTTGAAAAGATTTTTATGTTACTTTCGAGTTCATATGTTTAGGGGAATTATCATTATTATTATTATTATTATTATTATTATTATTATTATTATTATTATTATTATTATTATTATTATTATTATTATTATTATTATTATTATCATTATCATTATTATTATTATTATTATTATTATTATTATTATTATTATTATTATTATTATTATTATTATTATTATTATTATCATTATCATTATTATTATTATTATTATTATTATTATTATTATTATTATTATTATTATTATTATTATTATTATTATTATTATTATTATTATTATTATATGCATTAACTTTAAAATAAAGATTTCTTGCATTAGCATATTAATATTTTCATATTAATTACAAGTAGTGGAAAAGAAGAGAGAAAAAATAAATAAAACCAAATAAAATGTTAAATTATAGTAATAATAAGAATTACATGAAAATAGTTGAACGCGTGCCTTGTGTAGCAAACATTTATGTGTCGAGGGGAGTGCCTGAGTGTACTTTTTTATCCCCATTCAAAGATCTCAATATTTTCTCTGGTGTCGCGTCACAATTAGTCCCAATTCGAATGGGAGTGGACGCAACATGTTGGAAACCAGAGATGAAGTTGGATGTCCCTCAGAACTACCCACAGCTGAATCGAACCCAAGTTAGGTCTGTTACCTCCCGACTCGTGCTGTCTATAACTAAGCTACCACAACCCTCTTTGGAAGATATTAATATGAATACCATAAAATCTAGTACAGATCTTGGAAAATATATGATTTATGAATGCGTGTCTGCCATTTCTAATACATTTAATAGTCCGGTTTTTGATGTTTTCTTTTATTTACTGCTCATATATTTACGCAGCTAAGCATTTACTACACACTAGTGTCTGCGTATACGCCCATTTGAAGAGCAACAAAGAACAAGCAAAGAAGGAGAGTCTCCATGACTATGCAAAAATATATTCATCATTTTGTTTATTCATAGCAAGATTTTAAGCGGATCATACCTTTCATAGATATCTTTTTTTTCATAGTAAATAAGACTTTACATATTTATTGGATCATAACATTTATCTATCTATCTGTCCCTCCTTATTTAGCCTGAACATAAATTGCAAAAGACACGCTTTGCCTTGTTCAATGATTGTTACATGGTAGTTTACTAAAAACTAAGGAATTGAGAGAGAGCCAGCAGAGAGCCACCTACGCAAGTTTCTTGCGCTAAAACAACTCTTACACGGATCTTAACATTAGTAGTATTTTTCTTCGATACATGAGTGCCTCTTAAAATATTAAACAATTATATCCATTAACTTTCATGATACTCATAATATGAAATTAAAAATATTTCAATATAAAAAATTGAAAAGATAATTTTATGCCGATGCTAAAAGGATTGCTTTCTGTTTACAAAAGTTTTCGTTCTACAACAATTCATTTTCCTGAATAAAGAGAGTAAACTTTTAATACAATGTGACTTGGTACTTCTTCCCTTACGCACAAAGAACAAAGAGTGTGATTTGTTACATGAAAAGGCATTGCAGTACACTTTTAGCAATCATATTAATAAAATAAACTTTCACCAAAGTATTAACAGCAGAAAATACAAAAGAATGAGATATAACAAATGAGCTGTTGCAAAATATCTTTCACTAATTAGGCTAAAATAAGCTCTCCTTCAGCAGAATAACAATGGTAGAATAAAACAGAAGAGCTGGTGCAATATACCCTTGTAAGCTATGTATATATATATATATATATATATATATATATATATATATATATATATATATATATATATATATATATATATATATATATATATATATATATATATATACACATATACATATATATATATATATATATATATATATATATATATATATATATATATATATATATATATATATATATATACACATATACATATATATATATATATATATATATATATATATATATATATATATATATATATATATATATATATATATATATATATATATATATATATATATATATATACATATATACATATGTCTGTGTCCTACTCCATTTGAATGAGGACACTTCGGGTTCTTGCAAGAACCCGAGGTGTAAAATAGAATTTGCTTCTAAGAAATTTCTAGATTCTAGAACATTCCTTTGATATTATAGGTAGTGTTTGTTGATAAGCAATAAGAGTAGAATGAACACATAAATATATAAATGAAGCGATAAACTTCATTAAATTAAAGAAAAATGCAATTATGTATACCCTGTTCTCAAGCTACAATTGGTGAAGCAATTTGAAAACGATAAACATAAAAATTATTTAATGCATAACATAATAATACATGAATTATGCCGCAAAAGAAAATGATAAATAAATATGTAAATAATTCACAAGAAGAAGAAGACGAAAAGCAAGTACTAAAATAAACAGCAAGCAAATTAACACACTTTCTGTGGTATTGACAACGAAAATGCAATACGAAACAATACAGAGACAGGGGACAAAATAATGGGAAATGTAGAATTTTTATATAAATGGCAGATTATACTCTAGTGTCCAGGCCAATTATAAAAACTAATATATTAATAAATAAATAAATAAATAAACTGAGTAATTAATAATAAAAAATAAATATATAGATAAATATATAAATACATACTAAATAACATACAAATATAAACATAATTGTAAATATAAATGCTATTATAAATAAACTCTAAATAAACAAATAACTCTATCATGAAGACGGATAATATCAGGGAGGGTCATAATGAGATCGTTAGCCTCATTAGAAAAATTATGGTAATTACATGAATTTCAAGTTAATGTTTTCAGGCTTAGATTTTATCAGAATTAATGGTCTGTCTTCAGCTGAAAGTCAGGTCATGAGGTCAATGGGTATGGTAATAAATGACCAGAACATAAATGCGTTGATATAGGAATTGATGCTGTAATGAGCGGATATCGAACATTAAAAGCTATGTGTACTAATATACCAATTTTGCCAACATTTCACGTACATTATGACAGAGGGATATTAAGAATCGCTGTGATTCATGAAACTGTGATGCCCTGGGGTGCTGATCCTTAAAATTTAAGATCAGGGAGTACTGAAGTTAACGCTGTGAATGAACTGACACATACAAGTATAAGATTTAAAGGTGAATGAATAGACCTCGACGTAAAAAAAAAAAAAAAAAAAAAAAAAAAACCTAAGAGGAAATTGAAAAGACAAACATGAACATATAGATGTACAAAACATTCAAGGGGAATGAATGCGTACAGACATACATATACAAAGGCCGCTATTCCCCCAATAAGGGATGGATGAGTCAAAGCACAAATAAAATGAAATACAAATATGACCCAAACTTAAAATGAGAATGAACAGACACGCAAATGCATAAAAGCAGAAAGGATAATGAACACCCACACCAATGTAAAAACACAAAAGGAGTGTGAGTACACCCGAAACGTTCACAAAAACTAAAATCAACATCAAAACAGATGTGCAAAAAAGCATACACAATATAAAAATATATACAAAACGATGGGAGATGAAGTTACTGCTCTATAGGAAAATAATTAGTTTCAACGAATAATATTACATTTTGTTACATATATATGCTAAACAGCAACGATTATATATCATTGTGACCTAGTCTTGCTCAAGGGGGCCACGGCATCTTAGTGGTAGAGCACAATAGTCGGGAAGCGGCTACTGGGATATTGCTTCCACCGCGGGGTGTTAGGGAGGACATCCAGCCATAATCCTCCAGCTCCAAGATGCCTGTGTCCACCTCCATTTGTACTGGGACTAATTGTGAGACATAAAAAGGTACATCTAAGTTGCTCACACTTGACCTTAAGAATCATGCTTATAAGCAGCTTAGTACAAAAATTAATTTAAGGAGTATTTTTTCTGTATATTATTGTCATTACAAAAGCGTGAGGTTTTGAGGATGCTGTTCAACAAACGATCTCACATATTTATTAATGTCCTCGATGAGTCCGGTGACTTGTCTGGAGCTATCACGCAAGGGGCAACTACTCTCTTCAATTTATCCTCAACAAGAACTGGCTAATAGGTTTTATAGAACAATTTACAACAAACTACTTGGATAATCGTTTGATAATCTTCATAATGCAAATAATCGCCACCTAATGCGTGGCGAAACTATAGCCATTCTTCTATGATAAAGTCCATATCACTCTGAATTCCCAACTCTCCGAGCTTAGCAGCTCTACTTAAAAGACTGCCTCATTTTAGGTTATGAAGATCTCATGAAAAGAGTATCCCACTTTGAGATTTAATATTCAATCTATAGTGTCACGACTCTTAGAAGGTTATCACATTTTATAACTATAAGATCTTATGTGTCAATAAGCTCGTTCAGCCATTTGAAGACTGTACTCCGAAAATGGGAAAAAAATATATCGATATTACTTATGATAAGACATTTGAATGAACAAGTGGTTCATAATGAATATTATATAATTTCATACACCTGAAATATAGATATATACAAATTAAAAAAACTGGCTTATATATGCATGTGCTAATTCCATAATTCAAGAATTGCAATATATGACCTCCATATTTATCAAAGATATATATGTGTGCTCTAAGAAAACAAATCCTTAATTCTGTAATCAACTTCACTCTTGGTAACGGCACACAAGCTCTTTAACGAGTTAATGAGGTTAGGTCGTTATCGAATAAGCCATTTTCTTCATGATGTGGGTGGGTATATTTATATTATAAGTTGGATTTGTTTTCTTCAAAAGAAGTAAGGACCGCTTGTATCGTGGGCTGAGGATCATTTTCTTGAATAGGCTATGGCGTTTGTGACAGGAATTGAGGAAGACTTCTCCAGAGGTTCATTTTTTTTTTTTGTCGTCTGTCTCACGGGGTGAAGAGGACTTCTCTTGGAACCTTCTTTTTTCCTAAGATGCTTTGTAGTAAAGTACAAGCAGCACTAAATATCCTTAATATTCTTTATGTACACAAAATTATAGGATAGGTTGAATACAGCAATTTAGTAATCACCACTTTACAGAAGCCAACAACATCACATTTTCTTTATCATGTTAACAAGGATTAAGTATATCCCCCACATGACCTCCAGACATCTTGTAGACTAGAAAACAGATAAATTATTTATTGGATCAGCTTAAAAGATCTCAAGGTGAGAAAGAGGATGTAGTACTTGAATATCTGTAGTACTAAAACCATGTTTTGACTAGGCTAATTTCATTGCAGTCCAGGGGAAAGGTAACTTTGGAGAAATATATTGGACAAGAGACTACCACCCACCGCCCAGCAGTTTGACAGCAAAGTGCGCCCACCACCAATCTCGACCATTATCAGGGTCCACTTTGAGCATCATTGCTAGAAAGAGCCTTATCTTTATTATTAAAAATGATAACTAGGGATCGAGTTATGTATCAGATACAAGCTACTCTCCATGGGGGTGAGCAGTTATATTCATCAGTCAAGACGACGAGACTTAAAGTTCTTCCAGATATCGGGATGGCCATCTGCACAAACCCAATAAACTGTAAAAATGCAAGTGAGAGCCTGGCATGGATGAAAAAGAGAACAAACGCCGAAAGAAGGAGGTCGTATCCGATATAACTCAACAAAGAAGCTTCTGAAAACTATGCACTCGGCAATCTTTCTTTCTTTCTTTCTTTATGTTATTTTTTATTTTTTGGGTTTCGCAACCCCATGAAAAAACCACTTCCCCAAAAGGCCATAACGACAGTTGGGAGCAAAAGCAAAAACAACCAGCATCAGAAGCAAGTGCTCCACTTCCCGACCCTATAATTCACTCGGCTGCCCTTCTAAATGCATCCCATCATTATCCGGCCTTTTTAGTCCGTCGAAGCTCAGATGCACATCTGAATTATTCAGACCAAATCTACATACTAACTCCGAAAACTGAAGATGGGGAAAATTATCTGCAAAAACATTCATTCTCTTATAGAACACTAAATCGTGGGATCGCTAAGATGGTCAGTTCTGATATTTTGGAAAGAATACATTAAACCGAGACAATGCTTCGATTTCCTCACAAGAAGTGTTTGCCCCTAGAGTCTCGTCCCATAACGTTCTTTGTATGAGAGAAATATGAAATAGGTAAAATTATCATATAATAACACCTTTGTTTTTAACATATGTAATCTACCTTTCTGTTCATGTATGAATTTCACAGTTATAACTTAAAATGGATCTATGATATCAGTATATTAATATAATATTAACATGCGATCATGGCTGATAGCGACAGTATCAGAATATATCTACTAGTAATTTAACGAAACAATTAGGTAATATAATAGAAGTGAGAAAAACCTACTCTTATAATTATATTCAAATTGACTACGATAAAAATTATTTCCAATAGCTCATTTTCCCCCAAACAAAGTTTTAAAGAAGTTATAAATAACAGTATGGTAGTTACTAACACACAAGCACATACATACATACATACATACATACATACATACATACATACA
>JAXCGZ010004229.1:42500-52500 GCA_037179515.1 Halocaridina rubra
TACGGATCTTTAAATATTTTGTATGAAATGAGTAATTCGTCTAAGTACATTTTGTTATTTTTCTTTAATATTCCTTTTAAAAAAATGTATCCAAGTACATATAACTATATCATATTGGTAATACACATTGTTAGGGTGTATGAAAGAAGGAAACTGCGGGTAACTATTGGCATACGTAAAGTTATGAGATGTAGGAGTGACTGGGGAGGTTGCTTGAAGAAGATGACAGTTTTAAGTATCTGGGGTAGCACAAAGCAAGGAATGGACGATTGGATGAGAAGGTAAGTCATAGAGTGAAGGAAGCGAGTAAATGCTTCGGTGATATGAAAAGTATGATAAGAAATAGGCATTTGGGAATGAATGCAGAGAGGAGGATCTATGAATGTGTGATTGCGCCGACAGCATTGTATGGAGCAGAGACTTGGTATGCGAGAGAGGATGGAAGGAACAAGTTGAATGGAATGGAGATGAGGTGTTTGAGAAGTGTGATTGGTGTATCTAGAATAGATAGAGTAAGAAATGAAGATGTCAGGCAGAGAACGGGTGTTAAAAGGACGCTGTCGGATATGATAGATCAGAGAGTATTTAGTTGGTTTCTACATATGGAAAGGATGAGTGATGAAAAACTAGCAAAGAGTGTAGAATGAAGAAGTAGTTGGAGCAAGGCCAAGAGAAAGACCTAGAAAATTATGGATGGATGGCGCGAAAAGGACACTGGATGCACATGGAATGTCAATGGAGCAGAGAAGGGAGCATATAAGAGATAGGAATGAGTGGAACTGATGCGGGCCAAAGGGATTTCTCGCTCCTACTAACACAGTAAACTATAATGGACGGGTGTGAGGGAAGTTATCATGTTATGAAGCGGTGGGGGTAAATCAGCTACGACTGTCGGGCTTCACTGCAGAATATCCTTGCCTGTCTATCTCGTGGTTGACCCAAGCAGGGTGGTAGGGGGGTAAAGTGGCGACCCTTTATCCCCTAGTAGCTGAAAGGAGTAACTGAGGTTTGTGATGAACAGTGGTGAATGTGTCTCTTGGCTCTGCCACCCCCCCCCTTACAAAGGGGAGTGGGTTAATATATAGACAGACTAATGGAACTTGGTGTTAAGAGACTATGCTTACATTATACGTTATTTATAGAGTTAAGTGCAACCGACTAGAATTTCTCTGATATGTTTGCCATAATATATTTCATTAGGAAACTCTCGTAGCGGATTAATGCTGTTACTTTTAGTGTGATATAATTTAAATTTTAATTATAACATATATGTCTCATGAAAACTTTATATATTTACTCATATATATATATATATATATATATATATATATATATATATATATATATATATATATATATATATATATATATATATATATATATATATATATATATATATATATATATAAATATATATATATATATATATATATATATATATATATATATATATATATATATATATATATATATATATATATATATATATATATATATATATATATATATGACAGGTTGTGGTACCTCCTGAATCTGTTCCTGCTACCTTGCAGGGGATTTGGAAGATTTCAGGAATTGGCAGTGTGAGATGGATCCCATAGTGGTCGCTTGTGACCAGGGGATGAACTCTCCATGTGGCGTCCAGCTTTAGGGAATTGGAGACAAAGGTGAGGTCCAGTATTCCACCTTTGTCGTGTGTTGGCTCATGATCGTTGAGCAGGGAGACATCTTCTTGGTCATTCAGCAGGCTCATGATGTGTCTGCCTGCAGCACAGGGGCGCTCATACCTGAATCTTGGGTGGTGCGCGTTGAAGTCGCCTCCTATTACCAAGTCACGATGACTGGTTAGCCCGAAGAGGGTAGTCAGGTCTAAGCTACCTTTCCGTGGTCTGTAAATGTTGTACAGGTCTATGCAGCTGCCTTGAAGTTGGATGTTAACAGCGAGGACGTCGACATCTTCGCCACAGCAGACCGGTCGGGTTATTTCCTTTGCTAATAGGTTTTTCCTGATGAAGGTGGCGCTGCCTCTGTTCTCCCCTGGAGACCAGTGCTGGTAGAATCCATTGTATCCTGAGATTTTTGGAGGGTGTTGCTCTGTGCACAGGGTTTCTTGAACCATGATGACATCAATGTTGTCAGTCTTGGCTATGCCTTCAAGATGTTGTACCTTGTGTCTGAGACCCTGGGCGTTCCAGGGATCCTACACTGGAACGCCCAGGGTCTCAGACACAAGGTACAACATCTTGAAGGCATAGCCAAGACTGACAACATTGATGTCATCATGGTTCAAGAAACCCTGTGCACAGAGCAACACCCTCCAAAAATCTCAGGATACAATGGATTCTACCAGCACTGGTCTCCAGGGGAGAACAGAGGCAGCGCCACCTTCATCAGGAAAAACCTATTAGCAAAGGAAATAACCCGACCGGTCTGCTGTGGCGAAGATGTCGACGTCCTCGCTGTTAACATCCAACTTCAAGGCAGCTGCATAGACCTGTACAACATTTACAGACCACGGAAAGGTAGCTTAGACCTGACTACCCTCTTCGGGCTAACCAGTCATCGTGACTTGGTAATAGGAGGCGACTTCAACGCGCACCACCCAAGATTCAGGTATGAGCGCCCCTGTGCTGCAGGCAGACACATCATGAGCCTGCTGAATGACCAAGAAGATGTCTCCCTGCTCAACGATCATGAGCCAACACACGACAAAGGTGGAATACTGGACCTCACCTTTGTCTCCAATTCCCTAAAGCTGGACGCCACATGGAGAGTTCATCCCCTGGTCACAAGCGACCACTATGGGATCCATCTCACACTGCCAATTCCTGAAATCTTCCAAATCCCTGCTCCTCCCCCTCGATGGAATTTCAAGAAGGCCGACTGGGGCCGATTCCAGGAGCACCTCAGCAATTGGTTTTCAGCCTACGTACCATCTGAAGACATCGACCAAGCAGAGGCCGAGCTAGTCAATGCCCTGCAAGCTGCAGCAAACTCCTCCATACCCCTCTGCAAACCACAACACACCACTCATCGGGACAGATGGTATTACTGTGACAGAGTTAAAGAACTCAACCACCGGCTCAACGTCATTCGGAAAATGCACAGGAAACGTCGCACTGAAGACTCCTACCGCACTCTCCAGGCAGTCAAACAACATGTCCATGAAGAGACTCGCAACATCAAGAGGAATAAATGGCTAGAGTGGTGTTCCAACCTAGATGCTCACACCTCTGTGGGCCAGATGTGGAGGAGCATCAACTCCTTTGCTAAAGGAAAACCTCCTAAAATCACCCCCCACAGGGATCCTAGCAGGGCAGCAGAAGAACTCGCCATCAAATTCGCGAATAGAGCAAGCTCTAACCAGCTCCCCATCACCACCAGAGCAACACTCCAGGACCTCACCACTGCAAGATGGGAAGAAATAGAAGAGGCCATCAACACTGAAGATGAAACAGATGCTCCATTCTCCCTGACTGAGCTACTAAGAGTAAGCAAAAGCTCTAAGAACACAGCCCCAGGTGCCGACAGAATAACATACACAATGATCCAAAAAATGGGGCCCCAAGGGGAGCTTGCTCTACTCTCTCTGATCAATTTGAC
Source organism: Halocaridina rubra (assembly GCA_037179515.1). Classification (NCBI taxonomy): domain Eukaryota; kingdom Metazoa; phylum Arthropoda; class Malacostraca; order Decapoda; family Atyidae; genus Halocaridina; species Halocaridina rubra. The sequence continues at coordinate 46,104 of JAXCGZ010004229.1, forward strand.
ATACACACGAAGAATCAGACCAGCCTCATGGAACAGAGCAGACATTCAGCCCATCCCAAAACCACAGGACCCTGACAACCCTCGCCCCATCTCCCTCCTAAGCTGCCTGAGCAAGACGGCAGAAAAGATGGTACTTAACAGAGTCCGCTGGAAATGCCCACCCTTCCCAGAAAACATGTTTGCCTACCAGCCTGGCTTAGGCACCTCAGAATGCATAGCCTCCATGCTATCATTTCTCAACAACAGCCGTGGTTACATCGTTTTTCTAGACCTAGAGAAGGCCTTTGAACTAGCCAATGTGCCGGCAATACTCTCTGCTCTCGTATCCAAGCAGATCAAAGGTAACCTTCTCTCGTGGATCAAGCAGAGTCTACAAAATCGTAGTGCACGAGTCAAAGTAGATGGGCACTACTCCACCTACAAAAACCACGAAAATGGGACCCCCCAAGGTGGAATCCTTAGCCCCTTCCTATTTAATTGTCTCATGGAAAAACTCATGCACATCGCACTACCGCATGGAGCCAAACTCTTCAACTATGCGGACGACTTTGCCCTTGTCACAATAGGACACAGAAACTCTAACAAGACACAGCGCTGCCTCACCAAGATTCACCGAGCCTCCATCTCCCTTGGAGTAAGAATCAATGCCCGCAAAACCAAGGCCCTTCCCATCCACCAGTGGAGACCAGACACTAATCTGGTCATAGGTAATGAACCTGTGGACTGGGTTACCAAACACCAATACCTGGGTGTAATCATCGACCAAGGACTAACCTTTGGACCAGAAATTCAATACTTGCGCGACAGGTGCAGCCAGCGACAAGCGATCCTTCGTCGGATGTCGGGCCTCTACGATGGTGCATCATTTAATGTCCTCAGAACCTTCTATGTACAAGCCATACGCAGCCTCATTGACTATGCTTGTCCCACACTCTGGCTACTAAAAGACCGACAGTGGGACAAAATAGAAGTAATTCAAAACAACGCCACACGTACCATGCTAGGAGCCCCCATGTGGACCAAGAGAGAAAACCTCCAGATGGAATCGGGACTCATTCCACTCAAACTCAGAGCTCAGCAAAGACTGACCCTCCTTGTGGCCAAAACCACCACTGCCCAACATAAATGCCTAGCTGGCACAAATCTCCATCTAGCCCTCAATCGCCAGCCCAACCACCATCCTAGAACCTGGGCAGCCAAGGTCTGCGCTAGCCTGCAAGCACTGCCAGTCAGGGAGAGCATCCTAGCCAAGATACAAGACACACCGCTTCCTGAATACAGATGCCCACCCCCATGGAATGACCAACCACTCGATATAAAGATCGAGCTCCCTGACAACCCCAAAAGCTTGGTAAACCCGCTTGTCCTTAAAAACATATATAAGGACAAAATACAGAGCTGGAGCAGGCCAAACTCTCAAGTCTACTACACTGACGGTTCAGTAAACCAAGATACTGGAGCCTCAGCCGCCGCCTTCATCACTGGAAACCACGTCCTATCCTGGAGACTGTCAAACTCCTGCTCATCGCTCCAGACTGAGCTTGTGGCCATAGCCAACGCCCTTGACTGCTTCATCCAGCAAGAAGCTGACCATGCCCTTATTCTCTCTGATTCTAAAGGCGCCTTACAGGCCATCAAGAAGCCACTCCTCAGAGACAATATTCGCATCATCACGACCATCCTCAGCCACTACCACAGGATAACCAGCCTTGGAAAAGCCATCACTCTTGCCTGGATTCCCAGCCACGTCGGCATCAAGGGAAATGAGGAAGCCGATCAAGCCGCCAAACAAGCCACTCTCAGAGCAGAAATCCAGATATCTCTGTCTCCTGGGATGCAACAGATTAAAAATAAAGCCACCAAGTCACTCCTTAACACCTTAATAACTAAACACAACCTGTGCACAGACATTGGCTCCCCCTCCACCTGGTGGTACAAAGCCACCACTGATCTTCGGTGTATCACCCTGCCGAAGAGCCTTCGACGAAGCACTGAGGTCAATGTGTACCGTCTGAGACTCGGGTACAAGTGCACCTGGCAAATAGTAGAGAATATCATCAAGGAATGCACCTTTTGCCAGGTAGCCTCACCACATCCACTGCTACACTACATCCTGGAATGTGATTCTTTTTCAGAGATTCGACGGAAAACTGGTGCCCCCGCAACATCTAGCGAAGACCCAAATGCCCTTCAGGTTGCTAGCTCCATCATCAGACTAGCAACAAATAACCACATGAACAGTCTATCAAATATTATCAGACAATACCCTCCACCAAGATAGCCATGCAATAACTCTTTCTCTCTCCCCCAAAACAGGAATTCATTTATGTTGTTTGATGTAAACTAATAATTCACAACTGAATATTTATGCTCTCCGTTATCTTTGCAGTTTGGCACAATCTCACCTGCGGGCCAATTAGGAAAGTCCGATCATCACCAATAAGAATTCACCCCACCTCCTCACCAACAGGAAAGCCCATTCGCCAGCAAGAGCGAATACCACGTACACTCCGAAGAAAATCTCACCCCACCTGCGGGCCACAAGTGGAAGGTCCGCTCACCCTCAAGGGTGAACATCCAACAACAACAACATGCTACCTTGCAGGCGAACATGGGTGTGTAAGGCTTGGCGAGGAAAACGAGGGAAAATCCGGAGGAAGAGACCAGGAAGCAATTGATGGGGAAAAATGCTCCAAAACACCCTTTGACATTTTTTTACAACATGTGTGTGTGTGGGTGAGTGGTTGTGTGTGTGTGCGTATATATATGCGAGTATGTATATGTATGTACGATGGGGTTGGGAATCCCTTCCTTTTTATTTTCCTCCCACAAATAGTTAATTTTTTTTATTGGAGTCAGCCAGCCCCCTCAAATGGTGCAATATATATATTTACATATATATATATATATATATATATATATATATATATATATATATATATATATATATATATATATATATATATATATATATATATTATATATATATATACAAACATCGCAATTCACATAAATTTATCCATCTATATGTATATGTATTATTCTTTAGGCTAAGATTTTTTTGATGGACAAAATATTGTTTCTATTACTTATGCTATTTTGTGCAAAAAGAAAAAAATTAATATATTTTTGTAATACTTTTGTAATATTTTGTCAATAAACTATATGTCAGTATATTTATGAAGTACTAAAGTTGTACAGATAAGGAAGAGATTCAACCTTGTAATGAGGAAAGCATTGATTTTTTGTATGTATAGGTTAATTTGTAATATTAGGATGTATTCTATTCTTCTAACTGTATTTCAGAATTAGGCATTAAGATAACTATGATTATTTAATTTTGTTGGTAAGTTTGTGAGAATATTTGTATTGTTCTTTAGGCTAAGATTTTTTGATGGACAAAATATTGTTTCTATTACTTATGCTATTTTGTGCAAAAAGAAAAATTTAATATATTTTTGTAATACTTTTGTAATATTTTGTCAATAAACTATATATATATATATATATACAGAAGGGATTATTTGTTAAGCATTAAATGAGAAACGGAGACTTCTATCATGAATGTAAAGATGAGAATCCCATTGTAAACATCTGTTCATTTTTCTCGTTATCGTGGTCGGCCATCTAAGGAGCCTTAATCATAATGACCTCTAACCGCCGAAAGAAAGCCTCGGCATCTAAATACAAAGAGAACCTATCAAGATATTATGAAAGGCTCTTGTCAAAATACCATTGGAGGCTATTTATAATATCCTAGTTTATACGGAGAGAAATATAAAATATATATTTTTTTTCTGGGGAGATTTCTTCTCCTTCGATTACCTCATCTTTTGGGCTCCTCCTATCCATGTCCCTTACCTTCTAACCTTCTCGCTATCCGTCTCACCTCTACTGAGATGATCCTCTCTAAAGGGTTAAAAGGTTACAATGACCGCACATTTTTGAGCTTTTCTGGCTTCACCTTTCACAAACATGGAAATCCTTTTCCCATCTTGCCATGATTCTCCAGGAATAAGAAAGATTATAGTTGGAGTAAGTTTTGAGCTTTTACCACCCCCCTAAATCATCAATACATAAATCCTTTCCCAATAGTTTCATGATCCTCTTGGAGTTCAGATTCCGACTGACGTAATTTTCAAACTTTATTTCACCACAACCCTCGCATAAATCTTGATTTCCCTTCTCCCTCTAGACTCTCTAGAGATTGTTCATCAGGGCTTAAAATGTTGTAATCGGTACTGTCTCATTTTCCCTACCAATCTCTATCATCCCAGTTTGGATTGCATTAGATATGGAGATATGAAAGATATGATCATAGGAATAAATTGCGAAGGCAGTGCATGTCGGTTGCGAGATAACTATACAAATCTAATATTAGAATGACTGTAGATTACTGATGCTAGGATTTATCAATTGATGAAATTGGGAAAAGCTTATAATAATGGTAAAAGTCTTGAAGTACCAGATGAAGTATTCTAAATGCATTTCATATCAGATTGAAATACTTAATAAAAAAAAAGTATGCAAACATTGACTAATGAAGGTCTGGAGGCGAGTTTGTGCATATTGGGAATTTCTTTGGATATATATATATATATATATATATATATATATATATATATATATATATATATATATATATATATATTTATTTATTTATTTATTTATTTATTTATGATTAAATAAACACCATATTAGATGAGGAAGCATGAAACATATTTTGCCTCTGGCCTGATTTCGAGCCTAGGAAACATAATCAGTGTGCTAAGGCAGTATTAAACATACAACCGAAAAAGAATCATATCTTGCTAATGGCCTGGTATCGCACCTAGGCACTACCGAACCAACGAAGATATAAAAGCAGAGAGAAACCTCTCAGCTAACTGCTAAGCTAAAGAATGAACCCATTCTACAGACTATCTATGTTCATTTTACTCTTCCCACGAGTGATATGCACTCGTGGATTGCGTTTGCATGTAATTTAGATCCCTGTTATAGAGGCACCTACATAGATTAAATAAATATATTATATGTGAAAGCAAGTTAGTTCATTAGTTATAGATATCTACCCTGGAGGATGGACGGGTGAGTTGATCTGGAGTTGGAGTGAATTTGCAAAAATGAGGGAAAACTAAACGGGGTTAGTAGTCTCCTAATTTTTTTTTTTTTTTTGGAAGTTGCCATATTTTGAAAGGAAGAAGAAAGTTAGGATAGAGAGCTAATAACGCCGCGTGCACGCTTTTGACTCCTAGGGAACCACCAGGAAGGATGGGTAAAAGGGGAGATAGGACACAAAAACAATTCAAAAATACATAACATGAAAAACAAATGAAGCAACAAAACAGACATACTGTGCCCCATCCGGGATGAAAATCTAGGACACACAAAGCTCACTCTCACACACACACACACACACACACACTCACATACATATATATATATATATATATATATATATATATATATATATATATATATATATATATATATATATATATATCAGCTAACTGTTAAGCTAGGGAATGAGTACAATCTTCTGAATATTAGTTTACATTCTTTCCATCCTGGTTCGCTGCTTGCTTTCACATTTAATTAAAATCACAACTATACAGGCATCTATACTGATAAAATAAAAACATTATTATAAGTGAAACCATGTAATATATTTTGCTTCTAGCCGGGATTCAAATCTAGGACATATAATGGGCTTGCCAATAGTATTATAAACACAGATAACGTTGAATTGTAGGTTGAAAGTTTAACAAAAAGTCTTCCTTGAATGCTTTGATAGTTGTGCACCCATTGTAGCAAGAAAAATAACCCACCCATCAGCCCCCTGGCTAACTAATGACATCAAAGAGGCAATGCAAATCAGAAATCAAGTTATGAAAATATTACGGAGTTGAAAGACAAAGGGGAAAACTTTAATAACTATTTTGCTAACGTTGGCAAAAATACATATGAGAAAACACAAGAAACCCTCAACTCAGTGAATATGAGTAATTGCTTAAAGGACAATTCTTCCAATGTAAACACAAGAGAGTACTTTAAGACAAATCCTAGCGATTGCGCTACCCTAATTCTTACCATAAAGAGCCTAAGAAACTCTGGCTCTTATGGTTCAGATGGTATACCATTTCAGTTCATCAAAGATGCTCTACCCATGACTGCATCCTATATTCTAACTATTATGAACACTTCCATTGTTACTAAAAAGTTTCCTGACTCTTGGAAAAAATTGCATGTAATACCTCTGCATAAAAAGGGGGACAGAGAAGATGTGACACACTATCGTCCCATTTCCATGCTACCCATTTTCTCTAAACTATTAGAAAAAATTGTTGCATGCCGACTTATGTCATATTTAGAGTCAAATAGACTATTAGCTGTTGAC
>JAXCGZ010004230.1:0-12500 GCA_037179515.1 Halocaridina rubra
AATAGCTGTAATGATGAATATTTTTTTCATTAAAATAAATGACCTGAAATAAAATAATGCAGTGGAACTTTAAAGAAAAAAATGGCAGGTAATATGCTTATATTCAATAATAAATACATATTGAAGATTCAAACAAATAAGGAAATTATTACTCTGCCAAGAGATTTTGTATTTTATTTGACAATATATGTTTCAAATGTTTCATATTCAATATTACCAATGGGGAAGGTATAAGTGTTGGTTTCTATTACTGATAGAAAAAAAAACATTGTCATTATCCTTATTACTAGTGTAATAACAATAATAATAATAATAATAATAATAATAATAATAATAATAATAATAATAATAATAATAATAATAATAATAATAATAATAATAATAGTAATAATAATAATAATAATAATAATAATAATAATAATAATAATAATAATAATAATAAAAAAAAAATAATAATAATAATGATGATGATAATAATAATAATAATAATAATAATAATAATAATAATAATAATAATAATAATAATAATAATAATAATAATAATAATAATAATAATAATAATAATAATAATAATAATAATAATAATAATAATAATAATATCCTTTATTTACAATTGTTTTCAGACATATTCTTTTGTTCTTCTTAAATTACCAATGTAGTCTTGAAATGATACAGTAACATTATTATTTTTATTATTATTATTATTATTATTATTATTATTATTATTATTATTATTATTATTATTATTATTATTATTATTATTATTATTATTATTATTATTATTATTATTTTTATTATTATTATTATTATTATTATTTTTATTATTATTATTATTACTATTATTATTATTATTATTATTATTATTATTATTATTATTATTATTATTATTATTATCATTATTACTATCATTATTATTATTATTATTATTATTATTATTATTATGATTATTATTATTGTCATTACCTGTTATATCCATTAGCTAATATCATATATGATGAAAATATTACTGTATTTTTAACAATCCTAGCAGAATACTTTTGAACTAACCCTTTAGCGTGTTAGAGTACTTGGCGTCCACCCAAAATCTCAAGACCTCATGTTTCAAGCCGGCCAGAGCAGCTTCCTCACATCAGAGCAACTTATGATTAATAAGATAGTGGCTAGCTTACGTTATGGACACTGTCAATAAATTAGGCTTCCTAATAACACTAACAGAGAAGTAGAATTCTTGCTACAACAGTATCACTACGAACACAAGATTCAACGGAGGCAAAATAATGCCCATTCTTATATTTCTTTGCCAATATTAAAAAATTGTCAGGTTCACTGGTTAGTGATTCGATAAGGACAGGCTACCAGCCCAGTGGCCTAACTAAGACAGGTTTCAAGAGAGGCTTCAATAACTTGTTCTTAATCTATCACAGTGGATAATGAAAGGTGTTATAATGGCAACTTTCATTATTATATATGATGATTCTAAAATAAAATTAAAAAAAATCATGAGGTTTTTTTTTTCTTAGGACGAAAAGTTATAAGTTAAAATCATGAGGGAGATTTTGACTAGGAATGATATGAACTATTTATATCTCTAAGACACTAGCTTTGCTATTTTTTTTTTGGTTAAAGCAAAAGGCTTATTTGAGCTTATAATGTATATGTCTTATCATGAATATTGACTAAAAACTCTAATCTATAAATTATACCTTAAAATACACATGAGGATAATATCTAGAATGGCAAAAAAATGATGATTTTCCATAAGAAATTTTGGTTTTGCTTTCATATCTTTAAAGCAACAGGTTTATTTCAACATATAAAAAAAATCACTAGCATTAACTTTCATAATCAATTCAAGATAGTTATAACTTTTAGGCCCGATTTCTTAAACAGTATAAACCTAGGATACCATATTGTTAGTTAGCTAGACACACACAAATGGATTTCATAAACGCATCTGACGCGGTTCTGTGTATGGCTAGGATCCCGCAAGGGTTCCTAGCCATATACAGAACCGCGTCAGATGCGTTTATGAAATCCATTTGTGTGTTTCTAGCTAACTAACAATATGGTATCCTAGGTTTACACTGTTTAAAAAATCAGGCCTAAGTGAAGATGAGGATTGTATTAAGAATTGTGAGGAGACATTATCTCTAACTGGTATATTTTAAAGCGATAAGTTTATTTCACCTTATAATATGAAAGAATGCTGTAATCACCGTGGCCCAAGCGGTAGCGTCCGCTACTCTGAGGCGTCAGGTCGAGGGTTCGCGCCCCGTCGCGGTCTGAGGTTAGCAAGGGCATGCACTCAGGGTAACACGATTACATCTGCCAAATCAATAATAATAATAATAATAATAATAAGACTTTATTTCCAACATACATTGGGTATTCAAATATGGGTGTACTATTAAAATTTACAAGTAAAATCTTCCTTTAAGAGTAACTTCTTAAGATTATATTTAAAAGTATACACTGAACCAGCATTTTTTAGTTCTCTGGGAAGCTGATTATATAAATGAGGTCCACGAATGTTTATATCTCTTGAGCCAATATCAGTTTTAGACCTTCGTACTAATAAATCTTCCCCTTGACGGGTAGTTAACCCGGTAACTGAGCTTACTGTAGAAAAATTATACAAGCAATCAGGAATATTGTTTCTTAGTATATTAAAAACAAAGGTACATATATCAAAAACATATTTATCTCTAATCTTTATCCATTCTAGATCTTTTAAAACAGGAGAGATGTGCTCGTATTTTCTTACATTGCCAACAGCCACTCGTGCTGCAAAGTTTTGTAACTTTTGTATTCTTTGTAATTGAGTCTTATTTGTACATCCCCAAACTTTGAGACAGTAATTAATTAAACTCATAGCTAAGGACTGGACAATTATTATACGAGTTGATGTTTCAAATGAGTCTTTTACCCTATTTAGATATATTAGAGTACCCATTACTTTTTTATAAATTTCATCTATATGCATTTCAAAATTCATGTAACGGTCAAAATAGACACCTAGGTTCTTTACCGAGTTCATTGGCTTAATGATATTACCGTTAAAATTTATATGAAGATTGTCATCAACTTCTGATAATAATTGTCTGGATCCGATAAGAATAGATTGGGTTTTAGTTTCATTAAGTAACAGACCATTTTTTAGAAAGTAACGTTTAGCCATATACAAAATTTCTTCTGCTCTACGAATAATATTTTCTAAATCATTAATTTCTCCTTCAATTAAGATTTGAGTATCGTCAGCATATTGAATGACATAACAGTTAGGTAAATATTTTACTAGATCGTTTACATATATTAGAAAAAGTATAGGTCCTAGGATCGATCCCTGAGGGACCCCAAACAATACCTTCTTGCGACTTGAGACTACATCTTTTATTCTGACTGACTGGTAGCGGTTTTTTAAATAGTTCTCGAACCAGCTTGGGTCAATGTTCATTTTTTTGCATTTTTCTAATAGAATGGTATGGTGTACACTATCAAAAGCTTTAGAAAGATCGAGTAGTAGTAGCAATGATATTTTCTTATTATCTATATTTTTGTATATTTCATCTGATATTTTCAATAAGGCAGTTTCAGTTGATAATTTTGGCCTGAAACCGTGTTGACTTTTTGCAATAAGTTTAGTTTTTTCAAGAAACTCACTTAACTGATTTGCAACAATCTTTTCAAGTATCTTTGATAAAATTGGTAGTAAAGAGATTGGTCTATAGTTAGAGACGTCGTCAGGATTTCCATTTTTAAAACCAGGAATTACATGGGGATTTTTCCATAAATCTGGGTAGATATTGGTAACTATGGAAGTATTGATTATTACCGTCAGATAATAAGCTATTACAAATAATGAATCTCTAATAAAACGAAAACAAATTCCATCTGATCCATATGCATTGGAGTCTTTCAGATTTTTTATTACTAAGATTACTGTATTACAATCTACTGTAGTAGGGTTAAAGACATCATTACTTCTATTGAATGCACTATGTTCTTGAAGATTAACATTATTATTATTATTACTACCATCATCACTATTATCATTACCATTACTACCACCATCATTATTATTTACACCATTATCAACATTTCTATTATTATTACTACTACCATCATCATTATTATTACCACCATTACTATTATTGATTTCATTTATTATTTCTTTTTTTGTTTTTTCAAAGGTTTTTTTCCCCACTTCAGCGAAAAAATTATTGAACTCTTCTGCTTTAGCACTTACATCTACCTCATCGGGTATAATTGATATGTTACTACTTTTATTACAGTTATTGGAAAGCATGGTTTTAGCAATTTTCCATGTATCAGAGATATTGCCTTTAGCGTTTTGAAATTCATTTTTGTAATACACAAGAAGGCAACCGTCCTAGCCCTTGGTAGAAAAGGGAAACCGTGACGTAAAACCGGAACAATATTAAAGAATGCTCGCGAAAAATAAATATCAAAACTTTAGTTTTGATGTAATGAAATCGCCAGTTCAAATTTCAGGAAATTTAGACGTAGTTGAAGGACCTACTGAACAGATATTGAAAGTAATGAAAATGGTCTAAAGTTTTATATACAGCAGGTGTCTCTCTTGGATTTCCCTGTGTTAAATATAATTAAATTTATAGGAATACCAATGGCAATGAAAATAATGAAAAAAATACCCCATACAGTTCAACACACTTTGTGAACATCGTTAATCAAAATGGTGTGTGAAACTATCAGTTGCAACTAGTCTCATGTTACGACTACTACTACTACTACTACTACTACTACTACTACTAATAATAATAATAATAATAATAATAATAATAAAAATAATAATAATAATAATAATAATAATAATAATAATAATAAATAATAATAATAATAATAATAATAACAATAATAATAATAATAATAATAATAATAATAATAATAATAATAATAATAATAAATAATAATAATAATAATAATAATAATAATAATTATAATAATAATAATAATAATAATAATAATAATAATAATAATAATAATAATAATAATAATAATAATAATAAATAATAATAATAATAATAATAATAATAATAATAATAATAATAATAATAATAATAATAATAATAATAATAATAATAATAATAATAATAATAATAATAATAATGATAATAACAAAGACCAGTAATATTAATTTATTATATGAATCGCATGTATGAAAAACCAGGTTCGAAATTTACACACACATATATTCACACACACATATACATACACACACACACACATCTATATATATATATATATATATATATATATATATATATATATAGTGTGTGTGTGTGTGTGTGTGTGTGTGTGTGTGTGTGTGTGTGTGTGTGTGTGTGTGTGTGTGTGTGTGGTTCTCTTGTCAATGGAAGAAACCAAATGGGATAGGTAAGGCAGTATTTGGCTACCCATCTTTTTTTTAATTTCTCTTAATGTCTCAGTACAATTTGATGGAAGTAGTAAGATTCAGGTGAACACTATCTATCTATCTATCTATCTATCTATCTGACTGTCTATCTATCTATATTTATATATCTGACGGTCTCTCTCTCTCTCTCTCTCTCTCTCTCTCTCTCTCTCTCTCTCTCTCTCTCTCTCTCTCTCTCTCTCTCTCTCTCTCTCTCTCTCTCTCTCTTTCTCTGTCTCTCTCTCTGTATATATATATATATATATATATATATATATATATATATATATATATATATATATATATATATATATATATATAATATATATATATATATATATTTGTTTATTTATCAAAATGAGTTAATGATGAGATATAAAGACTCAAATATGATATCAGTCTTTTTTCTTCTTCTTCTCTATTTTGTTTATTTACTCGTCCTCAGCGATTTCAACATGTGTACAAAATCCATAAAAGATTTGGAATTACGCAGATAAACATATATTTACGGCCTGTAAATGATGCAAAAAATATCTAAATAAAAAATAGATGAAAAAAAATGTCGCTTCTAATACTATTAATTTGATTAATATTATTAGCACTGCTCATCGAAATACAACAAATCCTTTTAACGTATTTTTGTGTGTGTGTGGAAAATCTCCTCCCCTGGCACGCACCCACGCATGCACGCACTTAAACGCACGCGCAATACCACAAAGCTTAGAATAATGCTGTGAGTGTGTTTGTCTTTGCGTGTATATTGTGTTGTGTTTGGGTGTAAAGTAATATGTTTTATGTATAAGAAATATATTTCTGATCTCGTTTACTGCACACTCAATACACACACACAGATATATATATATATATATATATATATATATATATATATATATATATATATATATATATATATATATATATATATATATATATATTATATATATATATATATATATATATATATATATATATATATATATATAAATATATATATTTATATATATATATATATATATATATATATATATATATATATATATATATATATATATATATATATATATATATATATATATATATATATATATATATATATATATATAATATATATATATATATATATATATATATATATATATATATATATATATATATATATATATATATATACTTACACCTCTAACTTGTCTTGGAGGAATCACATAATCCAGATTTCTAAATTTTTCCCCCAAAATTGGGTGTTCTGTTTCGTTTTCGTCATTGATTTTCCTCTTCACAGTTATTTAAAATCTATAAAGATCTTATCCGTCCCTGCTTAGAATACTGCTCACACATCTAGGCTGCTACTTCTTATACTTATCTCCTTGATAGGATTGAATCTAAGACATTCAGACTCATTAATGATCCTTCTATTACTTCTAATCTGGGTTCCCTCTCTCTTCGCTTTAAGTAACATCCCTTCCTTTATTCTATCGCTACTAATTCCATCGCTGATCTGATTATTAGGCGAGTTGAATCCCTCCCCCACTGCCAAGGCTGCATAACACTCGCCAAGCGGCCTCACCTCACAGGTACTATATATATATATATATATATATATATATATATATATATATATATATATATATATATATATATATATATATATATATATAATATATATATATATATATATATATTATATATATATATATATATATATATATATATATATATATATATATATATATATATATATATATATATATATATATATATATACCTTATTTTTTGCCGGAAGGTTCCATCACTTTCTCTATTTTGTCTGTACTGCTACCATCGCTGCACTGTTGAGTTGGAGAGTTCCATCTCTTCCCACTGGCGAGACCGTGTAAAGCACGTCAAGTGGCCTCGTGACGCAGGTACTGAGTGAAGATTTGTAGCTGCAGGATTGGCCAATGCAATGATTGCTTCGTTGCCACCAGCATAAAAACTATTGGACTCTCGTCGTCGTTTTGTCTTCCCTAACCCTTATGATTTTTCCTCCTTCAAAGAGCTGATATATCGTCATCTCTGGGCCTAATCGTCGTCTTTCTGGGTCTCCATTTCTTTGACTATTCTTTCAGCTTATCCTTTTCTTAATATTTATAATTTTCTTTTTTCAAGCTGTCCATAATCTGTTCTCAATTTTTCTTGAGTATTATTATTATTATTATTATTATTATTATTATTATTATTATTATTATTATTATTATTATTATTATTATTATTATTATTATTATTATTATTATTATTATTAGTAGTAGTAGTAGTAGTAGTAGTAGTAGTAGTAGTAGTAGTAGTAGTAGTAGTAGTAGTAGTAGTAGAAGAAGAATTTTACATGCAATATGGTAAAAAGGTAGCAAACAGTAATAAAATAAGTCAAGGTTTACGGGTATATGTAACTTAATTCTCATTGCAATATATCTTTTTTTCTTTCACTGTTGACATCATCATTGTGAAGGATGGGCATGATGGGCCTTAACAAGGACGCTGCTATTAGGTTGCAGGTTGGTAAATTTCAGCCGTAGGTCACGTCGTTCTTCCAAGCTCAGTCTGTTCCTCTGTTTTGTCAAGACTGCGTTTGCATGACTGAAACCAGCCTAAACCATGTATGAACTTAGGGAAGCAAGTAAAAATGGCTCAACCACTGCACAAGGCTGAGGATATTTATCAACGTTGTTCTCGTTGATCCAAAATTCACGAAGGTCTTTTCTTCTCAACAAGGCACTTGCTTCCTGGTCCACAGCCATGTCAATTAATTCTTCCTCAGATTGTAAGGCAATGTTTTCATTCCTTGTTTCAACATCGAGCAGTGCTAGATCCATCCAGTCACTTTCATTTTCGCCAGGTCTTCAAAGCGCACTTTAAAGTCTTTAATTAAATTCTCCAGATGAGTCATGTATATTTCTAGGTCACCATCAGAAATAATTTCACTTTGTATCTGCTCTAAGTTTGAAAAATACTGCAAATTTCTACGTGTCAGTGAAGCTCTGAACAAGATTAGCTTGCCTTGGAATCCCAGTAGAACTGTCCTGGCCTGAACGATGGTAACATCTTTATCCTGCAGACGTTTTTGTGTCACATTAAATTAAGAATGGAGGTTTGCCAAATAGAACAGGGTATTTCTGCACTTTTTTCAACTCTTTACATAGAAATTAGTCCACGTTTGAAAGGAACTGAACAGTTGAGTTGTACAATTTAACAAGTCTTTGCAAGTTGTGACCCCTATACAGCCACCTTACTTCAGTGTGTAGGAGTAATTGGTTAAATATGTCATCATTTTATTCGCACTGCAGTACAAACAATTGCGAGGTAAGTGGATGTGCCTTGATTTTGTTAACTGCCCTGATGCATACTTTCATGGCATACATTCGCTTACTCATTATGGGACAGAGACGGGAATGCATCTTGTACGGACAATAGAGCTGCGAGAGACGATGAGGGGGAAGGGTTGGTTGAAGGTACTGTTGCCAACGTTGCTGAAATTTTTGAAGATTTACACAAAAAAATTTACCTATTGTCTGAATTCAAGATATTAATGTAATTATTTTTTAAATAATGGTGTCTAATATTCTTCCGATTTTTACAAATTATTATCGAGAATTTCAAATCGGAGACTTCAAAGGTCACTTCCACCCATGGTTATTCGTCGACCCCTTTTCGAACCCCTGGCTCTTCATCGACCCCTTGGAAGGTCCCATTGACCCCTGGGGGCCGATATCGATTACTTTGGGAACCCATGGTCTAAGGTCATTTTGGGATATTGAGGATATTTATTTATATTAAAGACTGATACTAATAACATAGATAATTGGAATGCTAATGTTCTCCACAGTGCAGAATTATTAATAAGTTATCAAAGAGAATAACGTCGAAATAAGTCAAATATGCTTTCTTTCACTTGGTGCTTATTTCCTTTGACTGTTGTGTACATGTGAGAGACCTAAAGCAGAACTTCATGGGTCACAGTTTGGGATTAATATACTTAGTTTCTATAAAAATGACTGAGACACAATAAGTCTGAAAGCTATGAATAACAATGCTTAGTCTCTGGAATGTTATAGGTTATAAACCTTCATATGATGGAGAGAGAGAGAGAGAGAAAGAGAGAGAGAGAGAGAGAGAGAGAGAGAGAGAGAGAGAGAGAGAGAGAGAGAGAGAGAGAGAGAGAGAGAGAGAGAGAGAGAGAGAGAGAGAGAGAGAGAGAGAGAGAGAGAGAGAGAGAGAGAGAGAGAGAGAGTATATTTAAATACACCTATTGTTCTTAAATATATAATATATGCGACTCTATGTTTCATTTTCACGATGATTGTTAGGACTCAAATTGAAAATCTGGTAATACCCATTCATTGTCTATGTATCGCATGCAATATACATTATATATATATATATATATATATATATATATATATATATATATATATATATATATATATATATATATATATATATATATATATATATATATATATATTTATATATATTTATATATATATATATATATATATATATATATATATATATATATATATATATATATATATATATATATATATATATATATATATATATATATACACATATACCTTGGCTGTTTCCCCATTTAATTGGGGGGTAGCCGACATTAAGAAAGGAAAACAAATAGGGGGCTAGTACAGTGGTAACGCGCTGGCTTCGCATTCACGAGGTCGAAAGATCGGTTCCCGTCCAAGACCGAGAGTTTAAGCTGTTTCCTGGCAGGAACTGCTGTGGTTGGACACCACAGTGGGGGGTTGGGGCTTGCCCCGGCTGACGAATACCCATTGTATAATGAAATGGAAATAAAGTTTGTTTGTTTTGATCTATGGGCAATGACGAGGGAGCTAGCGACCGTTCAGATGGCACTGCTGGAGTGCCACAGCCCATCCTCCCGGCTCTTCCACAACCTGTGTCGCTTCACAACTGCCAGCTCCTCCTACTGCCCCTACCACAGGGCTATCTCTGTTAGATGCAGCCCCGTGGTAACAGCAGATGCCAATCAGAGCCGCGTCACAATCGCTCGCCACTCATTCCTATTCCTAGCACACTCGCTTGCTTCCCTCACATCCATCCTCCTATCATTCAGGGCTCTCCTTACTCCATCCATCCATCAAAACCTAGGTCTCCCTCTAGCATTTCTCCCATCAACTCTCGCATTCATCACCTTTTTCAGCAGCCTTTCATCATCCATCCTTTCCACATGGCCAAACCATCTCAGAACATTCATATCTACTCTGGCTGCAATTTCTCTCCTCACACCCGTTCTTGCTCTCACCACTTCATTCCTAAACCTATCCAATCGAGATACACCAATCATACTCCTCAGGCATTTCATCTCAAACACATTTAGTTTCCGTCTCTCACTTACTTTCATACCCCATAACTCTGATCCATACATCACAGTTGGCACAACCACTTTCTCATACAAAACTTTCTTAACATTCATTTCCAACCCTCTATTCTTCATCACTCCTTTCAATGCACCCAACACTTAACATCCTTCATTCACTCTGTGACACACATCTGCTTCCACTCCACCATTTGCAGCTATAACCGAGCCCAAATACTTAAACTGATTAACCTCCTCAAGTGTCTCTCCATTCAACATAACATTCAATCCAGCACCATCCTCATTTCTTGTACACCTCATAACCTTACCCTTTCCCACATTCACTCGCAGCTTCCTTCTCTCACACACCATTCCAAATTCTGACACTAACTGGCACAGCTTTTCCTCTGAATCTGCCACCACCACAGTATCATCTGCAAACAGCAACTGATTCAGCTCCCACTCGTTATCATCCCCATCTACCATTCTCAAACCTCGACCACGCACTCGCTCATTCACCTCTCTTACAACTCCATCAATATACAAATTGAACAGCCATGGTGACATCACACATCCCTGTCTCAGTCCCACACTCACTGGAAACCACTCACTCACTTCATTCCCTACCCTAACACAAGCTCTACTACCCTCATACAAACTCTTCACTGCATGCAACAATTTACCATTGATTCCATATAATCTCAAAACATTCCACATAGCCTCTCTATCAACTCTATCTTATGCTTTCTCCAGATCCAAAAATGCAAAATACACATCCTTACCCTTTGCTAAATATTTCTCACATAACTGCCTAACTATAAAAATCTGATCTATACAACCTCTACCTCTCCTAAAACCACTCTGCACTTCCGCGATCACATATTCTGTCTTATCCCTAATCCTGTTAACCAGTATCCTACCATACACTTTTCCTACCACACTTAACAAACTTATACCCCTAAAATTACTGCATTCATACATATCTCCCTTACCTTTGTATAGGGGCACTATACAGGCAATCACCCAATCCACTGGCACCAATGACAACATAAAGCATATATTAAACACTCTCACTAACCATTCCAATGCAGTCACACCCCCTTCTTTCAACATCTCCGCTCTCACACCATCCATTCTAGGTGCTTTACCTGCTTTCGCTTCATAAAATGCCCTTTTCACCTCCTCTCTTGTAATCTCTCTCTCATTTACATCTAACATTACTGGCCCTTGAACCCCTCCCACTGCCACTATAGCTGCCTCTCTATCTTCCTCAACATTCAGCAAGCACTCATATATATATATATATATATATATATATATATATATATATATATATATATATATATATATATATATATATATATATATATATATATATCCAACCATGCTATGTATATAAAAAAATTTATTGCAGTTACTTTTTTATCCTTAAACAAATGTGTGAAATTTAAAATATATCAGGTGAGGTTATGAATATTTTTTTTGGCATTTAATTAACATTTCTTTCTTTGACAAATAGCATCCTTGAGTAATCAAAGCAGACACGAGTCTAATATCGCTTGCTGAATTGAGTAATCAACCACATAATTGCCAGCCTCCAGCTGAAAGAAATATTATCAATAATTTTAGACCGCACCCAATCGATTTAGTCACACTTATTCTTATCATAAAGAACCTCAAACCAACAAACTCTTGTGG
>JAXCGZ010004230.1:32500-35000 GCA_037179515.1 Halocaridina rubra
TTTGTATAGATTTACTTCATCAATACCCAATCACTCTTCTTGAATAGATTATGTATGAGAGTTTTCTCAATCTTTACTAGTTTTAAGGTTGATTTCTGATTTTTTTTTTCATTTTTTTAGGGCGAATGTAAATATGTGTCCCACTTTATTTTTGATACAAAAGAAAAATCTCATCCAGAAGTACCGAAAAATTTGCTTCATTCCTCGTTTTATTCTTGAAGAATAAGGTCAGTACATTTGTAGGCCCTTATATGACAAATATGAGTTCTAGCTATCTATGTCCTATTGTCATAGCACTGAACGAAAAGAAGTTTTGTGGCAGCGTCAGTATCGACTACGAGTCTTGAGGTGTTGCACGTAAGAACAAATTCATGTTTATTTTATTTTATTTTTTTTGCATCCCGATCTCATATCCTATAATTTCCTTACATCTCATATAATTATTATTGCTTTCTTTATATATATACATATATATATATATATATATATATATATATATATATATATATATATATATATATATATATATATATATATATATATATATATATATATATATATATATATATATATATATATAGTGTGTGTGTGTGTGTGTGTGTGTGTGTGTGTGTGTGTGTGCCATGTGATTACCTAATTGTGTTTACGGGAAAGAGCCCAAAGCTCGTATCTTCCCGTCTCCTGATCGGTTCCATTTTTAGACTTAGTGATACTTATCATACCTGTCCTTAAAACTATGGATTGAGGTAGCATTAACTACCTCCTCGCTTAGCGAATTCCAATTATCAACTACTCTTACACTGAAAAAGTATTTCCTTACATCCTGCAAACAAGTTTTCTTCCGAAGCTTCAAACTATGACCTCTAGTTCTAGAGCCAGCCATATCGAAATATCGATCCCTATCCACTCTATCATAACCATGAAGGAATTTAAAGACTGTCACCATATCCCCCCTTACTCTTCTAGATTCGAGTGATGGCAAGTCTAATTCCCTCAGCCTCTCATCATAACCGAGATTGCGTATTTCTGGCACCAGTTTCGTGGCATGTCTTTGAACTTTTTCAAGCTTAGCTATGTGCTTTTTCAAGTGCGGATTCCAAAAGGGGGCTGCATATTCGAGTTTTGGCCTCACATAGGTTACATAAATATTTCTGAACATTTCCTTGTCCATGTGCCTGAAGGCTACCCTTACATTTGATAAGAATGCATATGCTGCCCTTACTACGCCATTTATATGTATTTCTGGAGACAAATCTGCCAGTATGTTTACTCCTAGATCTCTCTCATTTTCTGTCTCCTGAAGTTGTACTCCAGCCACCGAGTAGTCAAGCTTGGGCCTTCTTGCACTTGTACCCATTCTCATTACCTTACATTTTGAGGTATTGAATTTCATTAGCCACTTTTCTGACCACTCATGCAGATTATTTAGATCCTCCTGAAGTTCTCTACCATTGTTCTCGTTTTTTACTTTCTTCACAATCTTTGCATCATCTGCAAACATATTCATGAATGAATTTACAGACTCTGGTAGGTCATTTACATATACAAGGAACAAAAGTGGCCCTAAAACTGAACCCTGTGGAACTCCACTACTAACTCTTCTCCATTCAGACACTGAGTGTCTTACTCTAACCCTCTGTTCCCTTCCTTCTAAGTAAGTTTTTATCCATTCCAAGACATTTCCACCTATTCTAGCCATTGATTGCAGCTTCCTAATAAGTCTCCCATGTGGAACAGTGTCAAACGCTTTCTGGAAGTCTAGGAATATGCAATCTGCCCAGCCCTCTCTTTCCTGTAAGATTTGGCTTACCTCATCATAAAATTCTAATAAGTTTGTTACTGTTGATCTTCCTTCTCTGAAGCCATGTTGCCTCACTGACAAAAAGTTGAAGGATTCCAAGTGAAGAGAGATATGTTTCCTTAGTAGTTTCTCCATAAGTTTGCAAACTATGCTGGTCAAGGAAACTGGTCTATAGTTCAGAGCCGTATCCCTCCTTCCCTTTTTGAAGATAGGTATCACATTTGCTTGTTTCCAGCATCTTGGAATCTCCCCCGACTCCAATGACTCCTTAAATATGATACTTAGTGCCACTGATATTGTGTTTGCGCATTTTTTAAGCACATGAGGGGATATGTCATCAGGACCTGTAGCTTTATGAACATCTAAATCCATCAGCGCTTTGCATACCTCTGTGGCTGTAAGGTTGATGTTCTCTAATACCGGCCCTTGAGCTTCTATCACTGCAATCTGAGGGGGTGGGGTATTTTCTACTGTAAATACTGACTGAAACTCCTTGTTCAATTCTTTGCAGATCTCTTCGTCCGTCTCAGTGATGCTTCCATCCGCTCTCTTTAGCCTTAAAACCAGTTCTTTTACCTTCAGTTTTCCTCTGATAAAGCTGTGGAAAAGCTGTGTTTGTGTGTGTGTGTGTGTGTGTGTGTGTGTGTGTGTGTGTGTGTGTGTGTGTGTGTGTGTGTGCGTGTGTATATTCTGAAGCAA
>JAXCGZ010004231.1:5000-17500 GCA_037179515.1 Halocaridina rubra
AGGGCAATCTGAGAGGTTATCAGTCACTCTGTCTCACTGTCTAGTATGGTCTAGTCTGTTTGTTATTTATTTTAACTCAGTTGTTCAGTTTATGTATTATTTGTATTACTTTCTAAACTTTATATTGTTTTGTTAACCATGTTGATTTCTCCATATAGATATTTTGATAATGACCCAATGTTAAGAAGAAACTTTAAAAATAAAACTGGATGAAAATGAAATGCAAAATGGCTTCTTCTACTCCACTACAATATAATCTTAAAAAAAATTATTCATGTTTTCACATATGGTAATGTTCTTATTTGATTATTGTTGGTCCAAAATGAGACTGAGATTTGAATTAAATGCGAAAACGAAGCCACGAGCGAGGTTGGGGGAAACTGTAATATGAACAGATTGGCATTCAGATAGAATGTGTTCATTCCTAGTATAGCAGATATAGCTGTAAGGTTTATTTCCCTTTTAGACCTTCTGTGGTGTAGTTGGTAGCGTCTTGGCACAGTATTTATATATCCTAGGTTCAAGTCCCGGTCGGGGTAAAAATAATTTATATATATATATATATATATATATATATATATATATATATATATATATATATATATATATATATATACATATATATATATATATATATATATATATATATATATATATATATATATATATATATATATATATATATATATATATTTCTTCATAGCTCAGCTTATCAGTGCTTAGCTCATACAAAAGAGAACCTATTCTCTCTCTCTCTCTCTCTCTCTCTCTCTCTCTCTCTCTCTCTCTCTCTCTCTCTCTCTCTCTCTCTCTCTCTCTCTCTCTCGCAGATACTCGTACACACACGCGAACACACTACACCAAATAATTCATAATTAAGTTGCATTAAAACATATAGACATTATTACCAATAGACATAATTAACTTTATCACAGCTTGAGATTGTAAAGATGCTGTTTCACTACTGCCCCATACATCTAATGTGTATTCACTGATATTGCTGAGCTGACAGGGGTTACCGAATTTCGGTCAACTTGGAGAGTTGATCAAGTCTTTGGTACACACGGTCCAGTTGACTTGAACAAGTCAAGACTTGACTTGACGACATGATTCAAATTCAATCATGCCTAAAGCGACTTGTCAAGTCTAATACTTGATCAAGTCTCACCATACAGACGGTCCAGTTTGCTTGAACAAGTCACTTGATCAAGCATACTTGTCAAGTTTACTTGATCGTGTGTAGCGACCTTAAGGTAAATAAATGATATTGAGAACGAAGAGGATAATATCCTATAGCCGGCCCAGTGAGACTACATAAATTTAGATTTGGACTGTAACAAAATCACTCCTTTGTATTAAAGTCAAGTAGTAATTGAGTATTTTTTCTCTGAATGCGACTCCGGGACAGGCAAGAAATTACCCTCAACAGGCCCGGGCACGATGGAAAGACTGAAACCATGCAAAAGTAAAAGTTTAAGGTCAAGGCAGAACTAAGAGAATGATACCAATAGCAATAAGACAGGCTGAAAGAATAGTCTAAGTAATGAAGACCGAGATATATGGTAGGATTAGGCCCTGAGATCACGATAGATCCATTTCATTAAGAATATAGGTCATAAGAATTAGGAAAGACAGAAGGAGGAGGAGAATACCAGAGTCTTGGGGTGAATGGGATGAAAGAATAGTCTAAGTAATGAAGACCGAGATATATGGTAGGGTTAGGCCCTGAGATCACGATAGATCCATTTCATTAAGAATATAGGTCAAAAGAATTAGGAAAGACAGAAGGAGGAGGAGAATACCAGAGTCTTGGGGTGAATGGGATGAAGCAGTAGCTCCACCGACCAATCCGCGAGCTACAAGTCTCCACACAGTACCTGTGAGACAAGGCCGTAATGTAGGGACTGAGAAGGTCCATATTAAAGGATATTAAAAAAGGACGAAGACAGACTGTTTACAGAAAAACAGTAAATATTGAAATCTAATTAACAAATTAATCTGGAATGTTGTTGTACTACTGGAGCAGTAGACTGCAAACAATAATAATAAATAAATAATCATATGTGATTCGTTTACAAATCCGCATTTAAGAAAAGATAACTTTGTAAGACATCTTTATGAGGTACTCCGTACTCTCAGAGCAAATAGTTGAACAGCCTCTGCTCAGAAGCTAGGTTTGCAATGGGGTAAAAATACCCGACCAACAGCTTTCAAATAAGGAAAACATATTATAAATGCATAAATACACACAGACATAAATAATCTAACCCAGAAACGTGGTTAATGAAATTCATTACTTCAAAATATAAGGTAATGAGAATGGGTACAAGTGCGAGAAGGCCCAAGCTTGGATGCACAATAGCAGGTGCAGAACTTCAAGAGACAGAGAATGAGAGAGATCTAAGAGTAAACATATTGCAGATTTGTCTCCGGTTACGTTTGTTAATTGCACAGTAAAGAAAGCACATGGTTTCTTAGCAATTTAAAGAGTAGTCTTCAAATATATGGACACGGATATGTTCAGAAATATATATGTAACTTATGTGAGGCCAAAGTTTGAATATCCAGCCCCATTTTGGAATCCACACTTGGAAAAGCATATAAATAAGCTGGAAAAAGTTCAAAGATATGCCACGAAACTGGGATCGAGATTTTGATATGGCTGGCTTTTGAACTAAAGGTCATAGTTTGAAGCTTCGTAAGAAAACTTCTTTGCAGGATGTAAGGAAGTATTTTTAGTGTAAGAATAGTTGATGATTGGAATTCGCTAACCGAGGACGTAGTTAATACTAACTCAATCAATAGTTTTAAGGACAAGTGTGATAAGTATCACTAAGTACAAAAATGGAACAGACCGGGAGACGAGAAGTTATGAGCTTGGGACTATTCCATAAGCACAATTAGGTGATTATTTTACACACACACACGGTGGCTGGAGTACAACTTCAAGAGACAGAAAATGAGAGAGATCTAGGAGTAAACATACTGGCAGATTTGTCTCCAGAAATACATATAAATGGCATAGTAAGGGCAGCATATGCATTCTTATCAAATGTAAGGGTAGCCTTCAGGCACATGGACAAGGAAATGTTCAGAAATATTTATGTAACCTATGTGAGGCCAAAACTCGAATATGCAGCCCCCTTTGGAATCCACACTTGAAAAAGCACATAGCTAAGCTTGAAAAAGTTCAAAGACATGCCACGAAACTGGTGCCAGAAATACGCAATCTCAGTTATGATGAGAGGCTGAGGGAATTAGACTTACCACCACTCGAAGCTAGAAGATTGAGGGGGGATATGGTGACAGTCTTTAAATTCCTTCATGGTTATGATAGAGTGGATAGGGATCGATATTTTGATATGGCTGGCACTAGAACTAGAGGTCATAGTTTGAAGCTTCGTAAGAAAACTTTTTTGCAGGATGTAAGGAAATACTGTTTCAGTGTAAGAGTAGTTGATAATTGGAATTCGCTAAGCGAGGAGGTAGTTAATGCTATCTCAATCCATAGTTTTAAGGACAGGTATGATAAGTATCACTAAGTATAAAATGGAACCGATGAGGAGACGGGAAGATACGAGCTTTGGGCTCTTTCCCGTAAACACAATTAGGTAAGTACACACATACATGGACAAGGATATGTTCAGGAATATTTATGTAACCTTTGTGAGCCCAAAGCTTGAATATACAGCCCCCTTTTGGAATCCGCACTTGAAAAAGAACGTGGTTCAGCTGGAAAAAAAATTCAGACATATATATATATATATATATATATCTGACCTAGAGTTAGAAAAAATCCAGAATTTTCCAACATTTAAGTATTAAGTATACAAAAAGTCTTGTCATCTTGCAGTCGTTTTGATATTTAACAAGGAAAAAAAAGGCCAAAGAAAAAAATTACGATTTAAAAACAGGTTGCAGTAACATGAAACAACCCGGCCTAAATTCTTATCACCGCTATTCATACTGGCACATGAAATGCTAATAATCAGATTCCGATCAGCAATAACTTCAAATTACAGGAAAACAGCAAAGTTATCAGTATGTAATAGTCGAATGTTGCAGCCTCCTTGCAACTCTTTGAATTTATAATAATATCTATATATGTAAACAAACTTAAATATTTAGAGATTATAATGCATAAGCCACCTTAGATGGGGCTTAGAGGCCACTGAAACTATCATTTTCATTGTTTGAGGAATTGTATTAGTTATCTAAAACAGCTCTCACTACGGTGCACAATGGAGCTGGTGTCACTACTTGTCAATAATGCGGAAGGAATTTTGCAAAGCCAATACATATCGCAATTAAACCCAGCCACTGAGGGGGGCAAGCCAGCCTAAACTTGGTGCCGGTCCCAAGCCAGGGTAGTTGGGAGGGTTGGCGGCAGGAAGGGCATCCGGCCATAAAAATTTTGCCAAAACCAAAATATGGCCAGTACAGATAACGAGAATAAGCACCATGGATGGTGGGGCTTCGCCTGACCTCTCCGGAAAGACAGCAAGGGCTACCCAGTCATGGGCCGGCTGGGTTAAAGAGGAAAGCTCGAGGGAGAGTATCAGAGGTGGTGCTGCAGGTGGGCACTCTTAATGTGGGGACGATAACTGGGAAGGGGCGAGAATTGGTGGACCTGATGGAGAGGAGGAGAATTGGAGTGCTGTGTGTGCAGGAGACCAGGTGGAAAGGAAATAAGGCGAGGGAACTGGGTGAGGGTTGCAAATTGTTCTATAGTGGAGCAAATGAGGAAGGGGGGAATGGTGTAGGAATAATACTATCCAAAGACCTGAAGGAAAGCTTACTTGGTGTGAATAGAAAGAGTGACAGAATTATGAGTTTAAAGCTGGGACTGAGAGAAACGGTAGTCAATGTGGTATGTGCCTAAGCCCCACAAACTGATTGTACAGCAGAGGTGAAGGATGCATTTTGGGAGGAGATGGACCAGGAGCTTAGAAGAATTCCTATAAGGGAGAGGGTAATTTTGGGAGGAGATCTAAATGGCCACTTGGGAACTGGGAGGGCTGGGATAGGTAGAGTTCATGGGCGCTGGGGGGTGGGCGAGAGAAATGAGGGGGGAGAGAGAGTGATTGATTTTGCAGTGGCATTTGATCTGGCATTGGTCAACACATTCTTTGAGAAAAAGGAAAACAGATTGATTACATACAGTAGTGGTGGAAGGGAGAGCCAGATAGATTTATTGTTGTATAGGATTAACCATCTGAAGGAGATTAGCAACTGTAAAGTAATAAATGGGGAGAGTGTAGCAGTGCAACATAGGCTAGTAGTAACTGATTGCAGGCTCAGGATATGTAGGAAAAGTAAGAAGCCGAGGATGGACCCAAAGATAAAGTGGTGGAGATTGAAAGATGCAGAGCTGAAAGCTATGTTTACGGGAAGAGTGTTGGAAGCGATAAGGTTGCATGAAGATGTACAAGAATGGTGGACAGAGAATAGTAAGGTGATTTTGAGGGTTGGTGAGGAGGTACTTGGAAAGTCATCAGGAAGGAAACCCCCAAATGATAAAGAGTCATGGTGGTGGAATGAGGAAGTGCAAGCATGGGTGAAGAACAAGAAAGAAACTAAGAAAAAGGCAGATTTATCAGGCCTGGAGCAGGACAAAGAAGAGTACAAGCAGGCCAAGAAGGAGGCAAGGAGAGCAGTAGCAAAAGAAAAGGCAGAGAAATTGAATGAAGTCTATGAAGAGCTGGAAACACCAGAAGGAGAGAAGAAAATATGGCGAATTGTCAAGGCTCGAGATGCTGCAACCAAGGACTTGATTCAAGTAATACAAATAAAGGATAACTATGGAGTAGTTCTAGCAGAAGAGGATGAAATAAAAAGCAGAAGGGAAACTTATTTTGAAGGATTACTAAATGAAGAGAACCTAAGAGCAGTATTTGAAGATGGACTTCCAAATGAAGCAGTTACAACAACAGTGGCTAGAAGAGAGGTAGAGCGGGCAGTAAGGAAAATGAAAAATGGAAAGGCAGCAGGACCTGATAAGATGCCAGTGGAGGTATGGAAGAGTCTTGGAGAGGAAGGCATAGATATCTTGTGAGACTTAATGCAAAAGATCTTTAGTCAGGAAAAGATGCCAGAGGAATGGAGAGGAAGCTTAATCATCCCAATCTATAAAGGGAAGGGAGACATTCAGGAGTGTGGAAACTATAGAGGTATAAAGTTGTTAAGTCATACTATGAAGATATGGGAAAAGATCATGGAGAGGAGACTCAGAGAGGTAACGACAATTGGGGATGAACAGTTTGGCTTCATGCCTGGAAGAGGGACAGTGGATGCCATATTTGCCTTGAGACAAATGATGGAAAAGCATAGGGAGAAACAGAAAGGACTGCATATGGTCTTTAATGACCTGGAAAAGGCATATGATCGAGTACCACGTCAAGAGGTGTGGAGATGTATCACAGAAAAGGGAATCCCCGAGAAATATGTAAGAATTATCCAAGATATGTATGAAAGGGCAGAGACAAATGTTAAGAGCAGTGTGGGCTTGACGAAAAGTCTCTCAGTAAATGTTGGTCTGCATCAAGGGTCTGCTTTGAGTCCATGTCTATTTGATCTGGTCTTGGCTGTAGTAACCCAGGGTATTAGAGATCAGTCTCCTTGGTGTATGCTCTTTGCAGATGACATTGTACTGTGTAGCAACAGACGAGAGGTAGTGGAGGAGAAAATTGAGGAGTGGAGAAGAGTGATGGAGGATAGAGAACTGAAAATCAGCAGGAAGAAGACAGAGTACTTTAGGTTGAGAGATGATCAGGATGGGGAGGGCATTTTGCAGGGGAAGGTGTTGAAGAGTTGAAAAGTTCAAGTATTTGGGATCAACAGTAGCAGAGGATGGTGACCTAGAGTCAGAAATATCCCACAGAAAGCAAGCGGGATGGAAGAATTGGAAGAAAGTGTCTGGGGTGCTGTGCGACAGGAGAATAGGGATTAAGTTGAGGGGTAAAGTGCATAAGACAGTTGTGAGACCTGCGATGATGTATGGAGCAGAGACATGGGCAATAAGGAAGACACAGGAGAAAAAGCTGGATGTGGCAGAGATGAGGATGTTGAGATGGATGTGTGGGGTGACAAGAAGAGATAAGATCAGAAACGAGGTAATAAGAGGTACCTCAAAAGCTAGAGAAGATACAAGAAAGTAGACTAAGATGGTATGGTCATGTCGTTAGGAGGGATGAACAGTATGTTGGGAGGAGGGTAATGGAAATGGATATACAGGGTAGGAGAAGGAGAGGGAGACCAAGGCGTAGGTGGATGGATTGCATCAATGACGACCTGAGGTCTAAAGGTTTGTTGGGTGTGAGGTATGGGGCAGAAACAGATGGAGAAAACTGGTCAGAAACATCGACCCCACATAAAAGTGGGAAAAGATGCAGACAAAGAAGAAAGAAGAAGAATACATATCGCAATTAGAAACATAAAAAAAAAAATTGGTAAAAACAAATTTAGGTATGGTGAAAGACGAAAGAGCTCAGACACTTTAGTCTCCCCATTCAACAATAAATACCATTTTCTATTACACATTAAAAGAAAACTTAACTAAGACACCTATGACATACACTAATGATTTTTGGAGAAAAGTATTTTCATATCTTATTTTATGGTGTTCTAATTTAATATAAACTTTCAAACCATATTATTCCTTTACATTTCAAGATTAAATTACACTATTACACCAATTCTGATTCGGAGGGTGAATATGGTGTTCACCAATACGGAAATTAAGAGTAAAAAACCATTCGTAAGTCTTGTCATCCAAATTACAACCTAACCGTCAACCTAGGTAATTCTAAGACTTTTATCAACAGTGAAGAAAGGTTACGTTGGGTTAAAATTTTCTTGGCCTTTGATCAAAAATTCTAACTTAACCTAACCTTTCATCGCTGTTCATAAAAGGCAGGTCCGAGTTCTTCATGGGCTATAAAAAATATAAAAATCAATGCATAACATAAATTTAAGCCTAATAGCTTACTGTAAAAGATAAATGCTTATTATCAAATCCCAACGAGCTGTTAAAACGCTGAACCAAATACATTAAAAAAACGATTACAGTTGAAATAATTATTTATATATAAACAGTAATTTCAACTGTAATATTCGTTTCTTAACTGGGGATAAATTAAACTTTAACTAATCTACGAAACGTGACCTAATATGATCATAAATATTACTGAGAAATTGCCCTATGGAAGCTTGTTATATTATTAAAGCCACTACCTGTATACAGGGTGTAAAGAAGTACTTTTTTTTTTTAGCGTAAGAGTAGTTAATAATTGGAAGTCGCTAAGCGAGGAAGTAGTTAATGCTAACTCAATCCATAGCTTTAAGGACAAGTATGATAAATATCACTAAGTACAAAATGGATCAGATCAGGAGACGGGAAGATACGAGCTTTGGGGTCTTTCCATATATTGTTAAAATCAGTATCCTTCCCATTTATATTAACTTGTTAGTTTGATTCTCGAAATAATTGAATAATTAAATAAATACCAAATATACACCTGTCAACAGTACTGAGTTAAGTTGCCAAGTAGTACAGCTCTCTTTTTTTCTTCATTTTTTTTCTTTTCTTTTAGCTTTCTCTTTTACTATTTTTTTATTTTGTATATATATTGAGTTAAATGTAAAGTCTAATCCTGTGATAACATATCTTGGTTAGCAAGTGAGTTTTTCAGTTAGGAAGAATATATAGCAGAAACAGGTGGGTGCCTCCTCAGACACAAATTTGAATTTTCCTTCAGGTTTGGCTTTTGTTTTGTTGCATTTTTTTTCTTTTTCTTTTTATCCTTAAATTACGATAGTCAAATTTGTATGTTAAGATGTGTGTTACCAGAAAAGAGATAAATTGAGTCACTAAATAGCACTTATATGGAGATATAAAAATTCTGTGTGAAGCTTAAATAAAAGTTTTTCTCTCTCTTTTTTCTCTTTCTCTTCTTCTTTCTATATTCTGTGAGAGGGAAAACATAAAAATGAGGCCATCTCTGTCCCAAACCTCTCCCACCCATGAGTCGGGAGGAGGGGTAGCCATTAGGAGACTTAAACAGAAAATCAAGAATTTAGAGGAAATGGTTATAAGCCTTGATGAAAAAATTCGGAATATGGATGGAGAAATGAAAGAGAATGAAACACTCAGAGAGCAAATATGATCTTTGGAGGAAGCAAATAAAGCACAAGGGCAGGAGAGAAAGGAACTAGAAAAGAGAATAAAGAAGCTGGAAGGGGAAGAGTCAACTAGAAACTAGAACTTCTAAACAAGAAGATAAAAACAAACAGCTGAATGATAACCTAAAGGAATTGCATGTTAGATCACAGCTCTCTTCTGAGAGAGACGAGATTGCTGCTTGGAATGTCCAGATTAAGGAAAACATTGAACAGTTCAGAAAAGAGTTCCAGGAGCTGAATATGGAAGATGATGCCATGAAAACTTCCTTTGCTGATGCACTAAAGGGGAATGTGGCAGTAAAAGAGGCTGTAAAGGTGGTGGCACTGGAAAACATACAAACAGTTGACTATAAAGAGACAGTAATCGAAAAAATGAAAGACGTTGTGATGGAAAGGGTAAACCCACTCATCAAACAGGCAATTGATAAGGAGAAGACAGTGGTAATCTCAGGCATAAGCGAATCCCAGGAGCCAACATGGCAGGGGGGACTTAAAGAAAATAAAGCTAGGGTTGTAGACCTGATAAGAAAGCTTGGAGTAGATTGTGGTCCTGAGGATATTGTAAACATACACCAACTAGGTAAATATTCGAGGGAAGGAAAGCCGAGACCAACAAAAGTAACCTTTGAGAGAGGGGAAACATGTAGGGAAATATTGTTGAGAAAAAAAGGTCTAAAAGACCTTCAAGAATTCAAACAAGTGTTCATTAGACGATACAGAACACAAGAAGAGATGGGAAAGATAAAAAACTTGTTGCAAGAGGCAAGAAGGTTAAATGAAGAAAGAAATGAAGAAAAGAAGAAAAATTTTCATTTCAGAGTTCTTCCAGACAAAGGGGAGATAAAGAAGATAATGACAGAAGATCAGGGGATGGGGCCTCATTAAGATTGTTATACACAAATGCTGATGGATTAGCTGGTAAGGCAGTAGAATTAAAAGATAGGATTCACAACAGTAAGGCAGATATAGTAGCAATTACAGAGACTAAGTTGAGTGAGGACATAAACAGTGTCACAGTTTTTCCTAAGGGCTTCAGAATACTAAGGGTTGAAAGATCTGAGAGGACTGGTGGAGGGATAGCACTGCTCATAAGTGAAAGGATTCAAGTTGAAGAAATAAACTTGGCTATAGAAAGTGAGTTCAAGGAATTTCTTGTTGCTCGCATAAACAATGGGTCAGAGAGCATTAAAATAACTGTTGTATATAACCCACCAAGGAACCAGAATAGGCTTGAAGTTTATGAGGAAAGTCATATAGGTACTATTGAAGTCATAAACTCAGTTGTTAACATGGCACGGGAAAAAAAATGTAGGATTTTGATTATGGGAGATTTTAATCATAAAGAGATAGATTGGATAAATCTTGACCCACACAGTGGTGAGGACACATTCGGGGCAAGATTCCTAGATTGCGTACAAGGGAATTTCCTACACCAACATGTAATGGAACCAACGAGGGCCAGGGGTGGGGATGAGCCATCACTACTTGATCTAGTATTCACAGATAATGTGTTGGATATTGAACAAATTGAGTATGAACCACCAATTGGAAAGAGTGACCACTGTGTGTTGTTGCTGGAGTATATCATTGAAGATATTCTTCCTGAGAGTAGAGGCACTGAGGACATGAGGAGGAACTATCCAAAAGGAGATTACATCAAAATGAATGAGCTTTTTGCAGTTATTGACTGGAGAACCTTATTTTACAACAAATCTGTACAAGAAATGTATGACATCTTTTGTGAAAAATATGGGAAGATAGTAGATTGCTGCATACCTGTCACCAAAGTAGGTGTAATCCATGCCAGAGAGAAATGGTTCGATAATGGGTGTAAACGAGCTAAGGAGTGGAGAGACAAATGCTGCAAAAGGTATGGGAGAAAAAACATAAATGCCTGGCAAACCTACAAAAGAGCAAGAAAGGACTACCTAAGTAAAAGAGAGGCAGAGAGAGACTATGAGAGGGACATCACCAGGAAGGCTAAAGAAAATCCCAAGCTTTTCCATAGCTTTATCAGAGGAAAACTGAAGGTAAAAGAACAGGTTTTAAGGCTAAAGAGAGCGGATGGAAGCATCACTGAGACGGATGAAGAGATCTGCAAAGAATTGAACAAGGAGTTTCAGTCAGTATTTACAGTAGAAAATACCCCACCCCCTCAGATTGCAGAGACAGAAGCTCAAGGGCCGGCATTAGAGAACATCAACCTTACAGCCACAGAGGTATGCAAAGCGCTGACGGATTTAGATGTTCATAAAGCTACAGGTCCTGATGACATATCCCCTCATGTGCTTAAAAAATGCGCAAACATAATATCAGTGGCACTAAGTATCACATTTAAAAAGTCACTGGAGTCAGGGGAGATTCCAAGATGCTGGAAACAAGTAAATGTGATACCTATCTTCAAAAAGGGAAGGAGGGATACGGCTCTGAACTATAGACCAGTTTCCTTGACCAGCATAGTTTGCAAAGTTATGGAGAAACTACTATGAAAACATATCTCTCTTCACTTGGAATCCTTCAACTTTTTGTCAGTGAGGCAACATGGCTTCAGAGAAGGTAGATCAACACTAACAAACTTATTAGAATTTTATGATGAGGTAAGCCGAATCTTACAGGAAAGAGAGGGCTGGGCAGATTGCATATTCCTAGACTTCCAGAAAGCGTTTGACACTGTTCCACATGAGAGACTTATTAGGAAGCTGCAAGCAATGGCTAGAATAGGTGGAAATGTTTTGGAATGGATAAAAACTTACTTAGAAGGAAGGGAACAGAGGGTTAGAGTAAGACACTCAGTGTCTGAATGGAGAAGAGTTAGTAGTGGGGTTCCACAAGGTTCAGTTTTAGGGCCACTTTTGTTCCTTGTATATGTAAATGACCTACCAGAGTCTGTAAATTCATTCATGAATATGTTTGCAGATGATGCAAAGATTGTGAAGAAAGTAAAAAATGAGAACAATGGTAGAGAACTTCAGGAGGATCTAAATAATCTGCATTTAGATACTGTAAAATGTAAGGTAATGAGAATGGGTACAAGTGCAAGAAGGCCCAAGCTTGACTACTCGGTGGCTGGAGTACAACTTCAAGAGACAGAAAATGAGAGAGATCTAGGAGTAAACATACTGGCAGAATTGTCTCCAGGAATAGATATAAATGGCACAGTAAGGGCAGCATATGCATTCTTATCAAATGTAAGGGTAGCCTTCAGGCACATGGACAAGGAAATGTTCAGAAATATTTATGTAACCTATGTGAGGCCAAAACTCGAATATGCAGCCCCCTTTTTGGAATCCACACTTGAAAAAGCACATAGCTAAGCTTGA
>JAXCGZ010004231.1:22500-66490 GCA_037179515.1 Halocaridina rubra
GATATCTCCAATGACAAAACCATATGAATTTTACAATGTACCATCAACAAAACGTCATGAGCCTGCACCTCACACTCCCTCTTAAGCTGTCACAAAAATGGATACTCCTGCACACTCACCTTTGGGACCAAGACCCAATAGGCCCAGGCCAAGAGCTAAAGTCTGCCATGCTCATACCTTTTATGATGTTGCAGCTCATTTACTAAAGTTGAAATAAATATGGTCTTGTGATAAATGGTTTACACTCTGAATCAAAATTGCTAGAAAATTGGAAATTACTTATGTGAAAACATGAATCATTTTTTACCCCAACCGGGACTCGAACCTAGGACTTAGTAATCATAAGTCCTAGATTCGAGTCCCGGTCGGGGTAAAAAATGATTCATGTTTTCACATATGTAATGTGCTTATTTAATAATTTCATGGCCCGAATGAGATTGGGAATTGAATTAAATGCTAAAATGAAGCCACTAGTGAGGTTGGGGAATCTGTAATATGAACATAGTGGCATTCAGATAGAATGCGTTCATTCCTAAGTATAGCAGATATAAGCTATAAGGTTGGATTCCTTTTGACCATCTGTGGTGTAGTGGTAGCGCCTTGACTTAGTAATCATAAGTCCTAGGTTCGAGTCCCGGTCGGGGTAAAGAATGATTCATGTTTTCACATATGTAATGTGCTTATTTGATAATTTCATGGCCCGAATGAGATTGGGTATTGAATTAAATGCCAAAATGAAGCCACGAGTGAGGTTGGGGAATCTGTAATATGAACATAGTGGCATTCAGATAGAATGCGTTCATTCCTAAGTATAGCAGATATAAGCTATAAGGTTGGATTCCTTTTAACCTTCTGTGGTGTAGTGGTAGCGCCTTGACTTAGTAATCATAAGTCCTAGGTTCGAGTCCCGGTCGGGGTAAAAAATGATTCATGTTTTCACATATATAATGTGCTTATTTGATAATTTCATGGCCCGAATGAGATTGGGAATTGAATTAAATGCTAAAATGAAGCCACGAGTGAGGTTGGGGAGTCTGGAATATGAACATAGTGGCATTCAGATAGAATGCGTTCATTCCTAAGTATAGCAGATATAAGCTATAAGGTTGGATTCCTTTTAACCTTCTGTGGTGTAGTGGTAGTGCCTTGACTTAGTAATCATAAGTCCTAGGTTCGAGTCCCGGTCAGGGTAAAAAATGATTCGTGTTTTCACATATGTAATGTGCTTATTTGATAATTTCATGGCCCGAATGAGATTGGGAATTGAATTAAATGCTAAAATGAAGCCACGAGTGAGGTTGGGGAATCCGTAATATGAACATAGTGGCATTCAGATAGAATGCGTTCATTCCTAAGTATAGCAGATATAAACTATAAGGTTGGTTTCCTTTTAACCTTCTGTGGTGTAGTGGTAGCGCCTTGACTTAGTAATCATAAGTCCTAGGTTCGAGTCCCGGTCGGGGTAAAAAATGATTCACGTTTTCACATATGTAATGTGCTTATTTGATAATATATATATATATATATATATATATATATATATATATATATATATATATATATATATATATATATATATATATATATATATATATATATATATATATATATATATTATAAAAACAAAATTAAATACCTTTGAATCTGGAATCATTCTCCCAAGCAGAATGATATCTCTGGTTATATTTCTTGTCACTCATGACTGAGCCACTTTCTGACGGTCTAATTAAGAAAAAAAAGTAGGGTAGAGTTTTGACTGACCGGCGATTGAACTGACTGGTCAGTGATTACTGGGGCCTGGTCGTGCAGAAACGCACAAGCAACATCGGTCGTAGAAAGGAATGATACGAGCCATTATTGCAATACGAGTATGATACCTTGGTAACGTTTGGATATGTGGTAATAGGTTTCAAGTACCAATGTCAGGAAAATCGGCAGAATGTAAATATGAGGTCTACATGTTTTGATAATGCAGAAAGGTTTTCTATATAATTTCATTTTTATTTATTATTTTTCTTGCTTTCTGCATGGATATAACTTCTTTTTCCACAAAAAATCCACACTATTAAATTTCCACAAAAATATCCATGTACGGCTAAATATCCACAAAAAATATCCACAAATTCTTTATTCAGATTTTGAATCCACAAAGCTATCCACAAAGGCTGATTTTTCCACAAACTTGTGGATATTATCCACAAAGTGGCAACACTGCGCAGGAAATTCTTCGTTCATTTGCTTGTAAAGAAAATTATGATCCTGAGTTCCAATTATTCGCTACATTTATGATTGACTTTGTCCATCGTGAAATTCCTTTAACAATTTTTAATTTCCTCATTAGAATCGTTCTGTTTAGTTAAAATATAATTTTTCTACTCTAGATTGTTGTTTCCTCCAGAGGGAGGGGGTAAGAATATTTCCTCCATATTCCCCTGGGTGTCATAAAAGTCGACCAAGGGCAGAGCAAGGAGAAAATATAGCTCTTGTATAAAGATAGATATGGATAGAATATTACTAGTACTCTAATGCTCTAATATACCCATTTTATGCGATGCATCACATCTTTTCCTTCTTCTTTTTCTTCTCAGTTTTAATCCATTTTTTATATGGGGTCGCCGTTGTGAATGAGTTGTCTCCACCTATTTCTGTTCTGTGCTTCATTTTCATCAATACCTTCCATTGCAAGTCTTCTCCTACACAATCACGCCATTTTTTTCTTGGTCTTCCTCTCCTCATTCTACCCCGAACTTCCATCTCCATCGTATGTCTTCCAACATGATGTTCATCCCGTCGTAGCAGGTGTCCATACCATCTAAGCTTCCCTCCTGTATTTTCTTTGATAATTCAACTACCTTTGTCGATCCTCTTATATACTCATTCCTAATTCTATCCTTCCTTGTTACTCCAGACATCCACCTCAACATTCTCATCTCAACTACATCCATCCCCTTCTCCTCTGTCTTCCTCATACTTTCTGTTTCTGTTCCATATAACATAGCTGGTCTTACAACGGTCCTATGAAACTTTCCCTTCAATCTCAGTGGTACCTTCTTGTCACAGAGAAGGCCAAATGCAGACCTCCAGTTATTCCATCCTACATGAATTCGATGTCTCACTTCTTGATCCATGCTTCCACTAGCCTCTACTATGAACCCCAAGTACTTGAACTTCTGTACTCTCTTTATTTCTTCCCCATCCATTCTTATGCTACGTCCATTATCCTCAGCAATGTTGGCACACATATATTCGGTCTTTGACCTGCTTATCCTCATTCCTCTCTCCTCAAATGCTGCTCTCCATCCCTCCAACTTCTCCTCCAAATCCTCCCTCCTCTCTGCACACAATACAATGTCATCTGCATATAATATGCACTATGGCACTGCTTCTCTCACATCTTTGGTCATTACATCCATCACCACACTGAAGAAGAATGGACTAAGTGCTGACCCCTGATGTAATCCCACTCCTACCTCAAATCCATCTGTCTCTCCAACACTGCTTCTCACTCTGGTATATACATTCCTATACATCTCCTGAATAATTCTAGCATACTTTTCTGGTACCATCTTCTCCCTCAAACATCTCCATATTTCCTGTCTTGGCACTCTGTCATAGGCTTTTTCAAGATCTATGAAAACCAGGTGCCAGTCTCGTTGTTTATCTCTGAATTTCTCCATCAGCTGCTTTATGCAATATATTCCATCTGTTGTGCCACTTCCCTCCATAAATCCAAGCTGTTGTTTCCCTATTCTCACTTCTTCTCTTAGCCTGCCATCTATCATTCTCTCCAGTATCTTCAACGTGTGAGACATTAGCTTAATGCCTCTATAATTGCTGCATTCTTGGACATCGCCTTTACCTTTAAATATAGGTATTAATATACTTTCCCGCCACTCTTCTGGTATCTCTTTCTGTTCATAGATTTTTGCCATAAGATCATACAATATGTCTACCCCTTCCTCTCCTAAGGCTTTCCAAACTTCAACAGGAATCAAGTCAGGTCCTGTTGCCTTACCATTCTTCATTTTCTTTAAGGCAAGCATCACCTCTTCCCTAGAGAACCCCATTACCATTCTATTGTTTACCTGTCCATCCCCTCTAATAAGTCTTTCATTTACTTCATTTAGCAGTTGCTCAAAATACTCCTTCCATCGTTTCAGGATGTCTTCCTCCTTCTTTAGGACCGTACCATTTCCATCTTTAATTTGTTTAATATGGGTGATGTCCTTCGTACTTATATTTCTTACCTTTGACAGTTTGAGCATCTTGCATACACCTTGCTTACTTTCCATATAAGATATATTACATATACTTGGCTTACACCATAGCTAATTTTTTATGAGTGTGGCTTGTTATCTACGTGTCATGAATCTACTTTTGTATGCGATCTGCACTTTATATTGTGATTTATAACCTAACCTAACTTAATCTAACCTCTTATTAGCATGTTTAGCGGATGTACGTGCTGTTTATCGCTATAATACCTACGGTGTAAATATTTTTTCCTTGTAGATAACAAGCCAAAGTAACACCGTTCATTTACCTCATTACTTATATTTAAGACTTCTAATTATTCTTACCTATGTTACAATAGATTAAGGCTGGTGAAAGTTAAGAATTGTAAAGTTATCCCGGGTGACCATGTGTGTGAACATGAAGATAAAAAGAGAAAGAAAAACGAAAACGAATGTGGTAAAGAAAATCAGGAGGTATAAATTGTCAGGGAGGGATAATGATGAGAAGAGAGAGTTTAGGAGAAGAGTGTTGGGAGAGATTGATCTGGAAATTGAAGATGTGAAGGAATGGTGGAGGAATAATGCATCAGTGATTAGAAGGTATGGAAGGGAGATACTGGGGGAAACATCTGGAATAGTGTGGGAAGAAAGCTGGTGGTGGGAGGAGGGTATAAGGAAGGTTGTAAAAGGTAAGAAGGAGGCAAAGAAGAAATTTGAAGAGTCACAGTTGCAGAAAAACTAAGAAATGTTAAGGGAGAGAAATAAAGACGTAAAAAGGGTAGTATCTCAAGCTAAGGCAAGGGCATATGATGAGGTTTATGATGAACTGGAAAGTAAGGAAGGTTTAAGCACGATACTCAAATTGTCAAAGGTAAGAAATAAAAATACGAAGGACATCACCCATATTAAACAAATTAAAGATAGAAATGGTATGGTCCTAAAGAAGGAAGAAGACAACCTGAAACGATGGAAGGAGTACTTTGACCAACTGCTAAATGAAGAAAATGAAAGACTTATTAGAGAGGATGGACAAGTAAACATGGGAATGGTAATAGGGTTCTCTAGGGGAGAGGTGATGAGTGCCTTAAAGAAAATGAAGAATGGTAAGGGAACAGGACCTGGCTTGATTCCTGTTGAAGTTTGGAAAGACATCTTGTATGATCTTATGGCAAAAATCTCTGAGCAGGAAAAGATACCAGAAGAGTGGCGGGAAAGTATATTAATACCTATATTTAAGGTAAAGGTGATGTCCAAGAATGCAGCAATTATAGAGGCATTAAGCTAAAGTCTCACATGCTGAAGATACTGGAGAGAATTATAGATGGCAGGCTAATAGAAGAAGTGAGAAGAGGGAAACAACTGCTTGGATTTATGGAGGGAAGCGACACAACAGATGGAATATTTTGTATAAGGCCGTTGATGGAGAAATTCAGAGAAAAACGAGACTTGCACCTGTTTTTCATAGACCTTGAAAAGGCCTAGGACAGAGTGCCATGACAGGAAATATGGAGATGTTTGAGGGAGAAGATGGTACCAGAAAAGTAGGTTAAAATTAGTCAGGAGATGCATAGGAATGTGTATACCAGAGTGAGAAGCAGTGTTGGAGAGACAGATAGATTTGAGGTAGGAGTGGGATTACATCAGGGGTCAGCACTTAGTCCATTCATATTTAATGTGGTGATGGATGTAATGACCAAAGATGTGAGAGAAGCAGTGCCATGGTGCATATCATATGCAGATGACATCGTATTGTGTGCAGAGAGGAGGGAGGATTTGGAGGAGAAGTTGGAGGGATGGAGAGCAGCACTTGAGGAGAGAGGAATGAGGATAAACAGGTCAAAGACCGAATATATGTGTGCCAACATTGCTGAGGATGGTGGGCATAGCATAAGAATGGATGGGGAAGAAATAAAGAGAGTACAGAAGTTCAAGTACTTGGGGTTCATAGTAAAGGCTAGTGGAAGCATGGATCAAGAAGTGAGACATCGAATTCAGGTAGGATGGAATAACTGGAGGTCTGCATCTGGTGTTCTCTGTGACAAGAAGGTACCACTGAGATTGAAGGGAAAGTTTCATAGGACCGTTGTAAGACCAGCTATGTTATATGGAACAGAAACAGCAAGTATGAGAAAGACAGAGGAGAAGGGGATGGATGTAGCAGAGATGAGAATGTTGAGGTGGATGTCTGGAGTAACAAGGAAGGATAGAATTAGGAATGAGTATATAAGAGGATCGACAAAGGTAGTTGAATTATCAAAGAAAATACAGGAGGGAAGGCTTAGATGGTATGGACAACTGCTACGACGGGACGAACATCATGTTGGAAGACAATACGATGGAGATGGAAGTTCGGGGTAGAATGAGGAGAGGAAGACCAAGAAAATGATGGAGTGATTGTATAGGGGAAGACATGCAATGGAAGGGTATTGATGAAAATGAAGCACAGAACAAAAATAGATGGAGACGACTCATTCACAACGGCGACCCCATATGAAAATGGGTTAAAACTGAGATGTTATTCTCTCGTTGCTTGCCAATATACATTGTACATAACACAACAGTAAGAATTAATAGAATAAGTTTTAACTGATAGAGACAGCAGTCGAGCAAAAGCCCTAAATTAGTGAATAGCCAATCTTTAAAAACTTTTGACAAGTTTGATTCAGGAACAAAAGGTTGAGAACCAGTTCAAGGGTATAACATTTTATGAAAATCTTCGGTTTTTCTATAACTGTAGTATTTATTAAATATATTATTCGAATTTTATCCCTTTGTCCTTGAATCTGTCATTATACCTAGCCTGGTCAAATTTTAATGTCTTTTTTTTTCTTTATTTCTTCGTTTATATGTTTTTCTATGGCTGTCCAATTGTTTGGTATTATTTATATCATTAACCCTTTATCATTGTATTGTTTCAGATACTCCAAGAATGACCAATGTAAAATGGAAATAAAATTCAGTTAGTTTTTAATTTAATTAGTTTTCTTTTTTGATAAAAAGAGTTTAAGAATAGCTTTAGTTATTTGATGAAATTCGAAGAGGAGGGACCTCGCAACCACCAGACCTTCCTTCCGCCATATTATTACGGGAATTTGCGAGATTTTGAGGTATACAGACGCTACAATCCTACTTTTCCTTCACCTTATGCCTTGGATTAAAGTTTTCTGA
This sequence comes from Halocaridina rubra, assembly GCA_037179515.1. Taxonomy (NCBI): domain Eukaryota; kingdom Metazoa; phylum Arthropoda; class Malacostraca; order Decapoda; family Atyidae; genus Halocaridina; species Halocaridina rubra. The sequence goes on from JAXCGZ010004231.1 coordinate 29,904, forward strand.
AATAAAAGCTCATTATTAAGCCGTAAATAATTTCTTATAGACTTTGAACGTTATTTATAGAGGTTTAATGGACCGACCGGCCTGAAGGTGTCCATTTTTATTGCCCGAGATAATCTTCTACAATAAAATAATATATCTGAGACAAACGCTCATTATCCTAGTCCACAATATTTGGGTAGTCGTTTTCCTGAGTCTGCATTGATTTAATCTCCTAATTTTGTCCATCTGTTATCAGTCGATTGTGCTGTAGCGAAGACCTTGATTAAATGTGAGAAATAAATATATTCATTTCGGGGTAAATGTTCACTTACTGTACGTACGTACCCCTAGTCAAGTAAAATCTCATATAATCATATTATGTTTGTTTAGTTCAACCCCAGTAAGGAACGAGATTCTACTAAAAATGAATGTTATTTTGTTTTTTAATTCTGTTTTATCAGTTACATTGAGGGTGTGAAAGTAAAGATTTATCCTTTTACTTGGATATATTCTCTTAACAACAATAGGTTGTATATTGGGGTTTTTGGCTGGTGCTTTATGAAATATTTATTTTTCTTAACAGTGAATTGCCTTAGAATTACTCATGATAACTTAGGTTCGCATAATTAAACCTAACATAACCAAATATTTTTCCTTACTAGGGGTGTGAAAGTAAACCTATACCAAAATGAAAATATAAAATAATATCTAAAACATCTGGAAACATTAATTTCAATTAACTTATTTCTTAATTGGGGTGAACAAACCAAACCAAGCTATACTAATCTAATATATTAAATTCAAGATAATTATCCATAAAATGAGGTGGGAAAGTAAGTCTTTAATTGTAAGTAAATATGTTTGAGAAAGGCTCCTGCCATAGACCGATGAGTTTGACACTGTGATTGTTATAGCAGGCTTAGAAATCTTATGTAGATGACCATGAAAGGCTGATGCCACAAGACCTAATTAGATAAATATTAATTAGTGTTATTGCACAGTTTTACTTGATAAATTAGTTCAGGTTAGATTGTAAATTGTAATTAGTTTGCTCTCAAGTGGTTTTGGCTATTCTTTTTATAAGCAAATGTTGATAGGAGTTAACTCTATATTTAATTCAATGTAATTTTTCTTTTCAATAATTTATGCTATAAAAATATTTATTTCCTTGGACTTGACAGCTTTTGAGATTTAAAGTATTTGTCTCAAAAATTACTAAAAAATTACATTATTTTTTTTTATTATATATGAATGAACTAAGACATGAACTACCTTAACATAACCTAATTTAAAAAATGAAAAAACTGCTTTGGCGTTAGGCATACATTTTTACTTTGCCATATATATAATCAACACTTCATTTAAATCTTTAACCAGTCAGTGCTTCACTTTCCTCTCCCGCTCAAAACTTTGAACACAATTAAGACGGTGCACTGTCATGTTTTATATTATGTCCCCAGTATTACATGATCAGTTTGTTCTCAACCTCACACATTATTCAAAAACTGTGTATGTTGAAAACTCTTATATGAAAATGCTTATAAACTTTGAATATAACCTGTACCCAACCTCCCATATACTGTACATAAAAAATCACAGGTTAAAACAAAATGGAGAGTGTTCTATGGTAATTTTTTCTTAGGAAATAGTTTTATTTTAATACAGTACTGTACATAAACATTCCAAATACTGTACATATGTTTAAAACCACACTACAATATTTTATATCACATAAGGTGTGGACCTCCTTTAATATATTGTACTGAAAAACTTAATTAGGAACCACTTCAAATGCAAGTGATCCATATCTCACAAAAAAAAAGTGCATAATTTAATTCTCCAAGTTTATTTCATATCCTCTGTATTTTTTATGCATTGTCTAAGGCAGCGTTTCTCAACCGGTGTGCCCTGAAAGGTAGCCAGGTGTGCCCCAAGTTAATAAAAGAGTAATTTATGATTTCTTTATAAAAAGAAAAGAAAATCTGTACAGTATTTCTAAAAACTATGGATAGGCACGTGGCTCCCATGTTTGAGTCAAGTGTTTGTCGTATGATATTTTAAACTGGATGCTCCTTTCTGCAATCTTTAAACTGGAATGGAAAATTCTTTCCCTTTTCCCTTCCTCAAGGGATGTAAATCCGTCATCTCTCTCTCTCTCTCTCTCTCTCTCTCTCTCTCTCTCTCTCTCTCTCTCTCTCTCTCTCTCTCTCTCTCTCTCTCTCTCTCTCTCTCTCTCTCTCTCTCTCTCTCTCTCTCTCTCTCTCTCTCTCTCTCTCTCTCTCTCTCTCTCTCTCTCTCTCTCTCTCTCTCTCTCTCTCTCTCTCTCTCTCTCTCTCTCTCTCTCTCTCTCTCTCTCTCTCTCTCTCTCTCTCTCTCTCTCTCTCTCTCTCTCTCTCGTGAATGGTTTATATAAAATCTTAGAACAACCTTTCCTAAAGCATGTGAGAAGCAGCTGTAATGACATTTGAGTACAGGAATCGAGGGACATCTTAAATATCAAACATAAAGAGATGCCCATTCATCAGTTTTGAATTTCCACCAAAGAAGAATATCCTTCAATAGCTTGTAAAACACTAAATATGTTATTGCAATTCTCCACATCATACCTCTTTGAATTAGAATTTTCTGCATTTACCAGCATTGAATGTAAAAATAGATCAAATATTAGATGTATTGATGAGGAAATGAGAGTATGCTTATCACATATAAGGCCTAATATTAATAAAATTGCCAAATCACATCAAGCACTGGTCTCACACAAGCATACTTGATATACAGTGTTGCCTCACTTATCGCGGTAGTTCGGTTCCGGGACCCGCCGCGAACCAGGAAATCCACGAAATAGGATCCGCCTATATGTACATAGATATTTTAATATATTTTTACGTTTACACTGTATAAACCCTCCCTGCACTATTAAAAAAACACCCTTTACATTATAAATAACAGCAAGCAAAGTAAATTTTTATGAAAGTGATAGATAAAATTACAGTGAATGAGGTGATAATGACGTGACATACATATCATTTACAATTATTTTTTCGTTTACGTACTGTATAAACCCTCCCTGCACTGTTAAAAAAACACCCTTAACATTATAGATAACAGCAAGCAACGTTTATTTTTATCAGTGATAGGAAAACTTACCGTGAGTGTGATGATGACGTGACATACATACTCATTTACAATTATTTTTTCGTTTACGTACTGTATAAACCCTCCCTGCACTGTTGAAAAAACACCCTTTACATTATAAATAACAGCAAGCAACGTAAATTTTTATGAAAGTGATAGATAAAATTACGGTGAATGAGGTGATAATGACGTGACATACATACTCATTTACAATTATTTTTTCGTTTACGTACTGTATAAACCCTCCCTGCACTGTTAAAGAAACACCCTTTACATTATAAATAACAGCAAGCAACGTAGATTTTTATGAAAGTGATAGATAAAATTACGGTGAATGAGGTGATAATGACGTGACATACATACTCATTTACAATTATTTTTTCGTTTACGTACTGTATAAACCCTCCCTGCACTGTTAAAAAACACCCTTTATATTATAAATAACAGCAAGCATCGTAAATTTTTATGAAAGTGATAGATAAAATTACCATGAATGAGGTGATGATGACGTGACACACATACTCATTTACAATTATTTTTTCGTTTACGAACTGTATAAACCCTCCCTGCACTGTTAAAAAAACACCCTTTACATTATAAATAACAGCACGCAACGTAAATTTCAAAAAAAGATGAAAATACTGAAAATTTTTAATATTTTTGCGTATACCCATAAAATAAAATAATAATTTATCCAAAAAAAACCGCGATAGAGTGAGAACGCGAACCAAGAAGCGCGAATAACCGGGGTAACACTGTACTATAATATATTGTCTTAGATATGCATTCTTATTTCTAGAGCCTTTTTTATATAATTTTCCTATTTTACAATTTTATGGATAATTGTATATTATTGATATATTAAGTATGCCTCAGAGTTTTAATTACGTTACAAATGCACCCTGATTTAAAAAATGTTGAGAAACACTGGTCTAAAGTATTCTTATATTGCTTTTTAAAATATCATTGGTATACTGTATGTGCTATTTCCTTTATTGTAAACTGCTGACATTAAGTGCTTATGCTCTTAACTTGATTACGTAATTCTCTGTAGCTTGGGTATTGCCCAATATATGAGTTTCATATAAAATTCCAGTTGTTGTACAACTTGAAGCTCTACATTACCAACCCATACCCCTTGTAATTTTTTTCTTGTGCTGTATTTTTGTGTAGCAAAGCTAACAGGAAAATTACAAATTTGGAAAGAAAAAACTAAGTTAAATCTTATTTAAAGTGGCTAACTTACTAACTCCAGGCATACCATACCCCTTGCAATTCCCTTTATATACCACTAGGGTTATATGTACCTCGGGATGGGAAAAATAGCTTTCAGACAGTATTAGACTTGAGAAAATGCCTGGAAGTGATGGTCGTGAATACTTTTAAACTTGAAAAGAAATTATAATATTCTGTACATAATTATAAGGCAAAGAAATTTATATGAATATCAGTTTGTTTCAGTATCATGTACATACTGAAAAACTGAGTTATTTAGTCCCATAATGCTTTTGTTAATAATATCAATATCAAGCTGCTAATCATTTCTTTTTTTAAGGGTAAAAGGGGTCAGTATCCCATTATGTTTTCTGTGGATGATAAAGCAACACCAACAATGGAAAACAATATGCACTTATTAGTTACTGAGAATAACATAACTCAGAATGTCTCATATAATAAAATTGGTATTTAATAAAATATTTTATGAATCACACTGTCACTCTGCCTTCCTTTGAGAAATACCATTATTTACAATTCAATCTCTTTTCATTACTTGCCTCCTCTCTCTTAATCTGCTTATAACCAGATATTATTTAATACCAAAGCTTCATCCGTATTTGAAGGCTGGATAGACGCGTGGACACAATGGGAGAGGAGAGTGAGGATGACTATGGTGAGTCAACAACCCTTCCTCCTGGCAAGAGAATTCGGGTTTCCCAGATGGATGTCTTGAACTACATCTTGACTGAGGTGAGTAGTCACTACACCTTTTAGAGTTTTACTGCCACTTGTGCAAATTTAGATTTTTTTTTTTTTATAGTTTTTATTTAGACAGCAATCACATCTGTTCGTCAGTCTTTATTATTTTCTGTACAGTGCCAAAAAACTTATTCTTGAAAGATTAAAGAAGTTAAATATATGCTCAAAGGCAGCATACTTCTTTTATGCATATAGTGAATTAATATAAGTAATATTTTTGAATAATTGATTGCAATTGAAGCATAAATACATATTCAAAACTGTATAATCTAATTAGACATGTAGACTTAGATCATTGTAATGTGGAAGCAGTCCCATCTTCGTTATTTACATATTTATGTACAATATTTCTACTTGCCTAATGGAAAGAATGTGATTGTGTATGGTCATGAATCAAAAGGAATGGATTGCTATGCTTTTTATAAAATTTAATTCTATTTTGTTTATTCTAAGCATAGACCTATTATATGTTACTAAGAAATTTACAGTTGCCCCTTTGCACTTTGTAAGTTCACGATAAGCTGCTTAGATACATGCTGTTATAACTGATGTACTGAAAACATAAAATCTATTTTTTTTTTTGGCTGTTCATGCAATAAAAGTAAATATTATACAGTGCAATAGCAATAATTTTTGAAATCATAATGCTGTTGCAATACAGTACGTCAATTATGAAAATATTGTGTGTATGGTGAATGTTAAAATTATATATGTACTGTATTACTTTATTCTTGAACTTTATATGAAAATAAGCTCTCAATTTATTGACCGTGTTCATCCGTTGTACCCATTCTATTACTGTACAGACACTCCCCAACTTACAAACAAGTTAGGATCCAGAAGTCTATTCGTAAGTAGAATTGGTCGCAAGATGTGTTTATAGGTAAAAAAAAGTACTGTACCATACATACATATGCATTGATATACACTACTTAGGCTAAAAACACTTACCTACTACATAAAACTTAAAATATACAGTATTAATGAATTTTGATACTGTAATAATAATTTAATAATGCAGTAATACGTACATTGATACATGGGTAGATAATGGGTAAGTTTTAGTTCATATCTCTGAATGTTTGTAACTTGGTTGTTCATAAGTAGGGGAGCTTCTGTATACATGAGGCTGATATCATGTTGGTAAAGTACTAATAAGATGGAACTCTTAAGGGCATTTGGGAATATAAGCATTCACTTCTATATGTGTTTTGCATAATTTGTATGATGGGGTTTTTAAGTACATAACCCCAGTGAAATATGATGGCTGATTGTAAAGTATACAGATCTTACCAGATTTATATATAAAATGAAAAGCGTTTTTGGAAAGCTATAGACATTTTCACTAGAAGTGTCTTGTGTGTTTGCTGGAGGTTGAGCTTAGAAATTTTCCATTTTTTATTTCTTTTTTAGTGAATGATCCTTATAAGGGTAAATATTACCCAATTCATACGTAAGAGCACAATAAATTGGCTTTATATTTTATTGTGCAAAGTTGATAGCCATATTATTAGGTGAAGGTGATATAATTCATGTTGAATAATTATTGTCATTTTTATGTGATTTATCTTGGTATTAACCTAATTTTTATTTTGATAGCCTTTCCCGTGAAATTATTTTAAATATCACCCATTTTTATAATGCATAAGTACTCTATTTGCCTTTGTATCTCAGTGATTGGAACTCTCAACTTCGGAAGTGACAAACCCCTGTTCGATTTATTGATGGGGTGTAAGGAAGGGCATCTGGCCTTAATTCCCCAGCTCCAACCAATCGAATAAAAAATTATTAGTGACAAAAATGGCAAAAACATTGCATTAGGGTAAATTATTGAATTTGTGATGGTTAATATAGTTTCCAGTTTTGGCAGCTAATATTTCCATTTTATTTTACCACTTCTAAATATAAAATTCTTGATAAAGCAGTGAGTATGATTACCCCTAAGTCTACATTTGACTTTAAAGAAGTATTTGTGTAATTACTGGTATCAGTTCCCCTTGTATGATTTACTATTGTAATGTAATACAACTAAGTACAACACTGTCTATTTGAAATAAATACGTATATGTTATTACAGGTGATGGAAATTCGTACAAATATGAATACTCGTCTCAGCTCTTTAGAAACGAAGATGACATCTCTTGTACAGGCTTGTAACAAAATGTCTACAAAGTTGGATGCTGTGGAACGACTTGTCAGTAAGCAGACCGAACAGAATATGTAAGTAACTAGAGTTGTTATTCGATTCTATTAAAGTGTTGTTATATATGATAGTGTGTATGTCTGTCATTAGTCATGACACTTCAGTTCTTATATGAGGTCCCTATCAGAAATGGGGTACAGAGAAAATATTTTTTGCGAGCTTTGTCAGATATGTTGATTTTGGATACCTCATTCCATGCACTCAGACTTAATTTCTCAGATTAATAATTTTTTCCACTACAAGTATCGCTTCCAGTCTTCATATCAGTGTTATCAATATGTAGTCCTCATGGCTCGAAGACAATAATATAGAGATCAATCTAACTTAGAAAGGTATAAAGAAAAAACAATAGATGCTCAAAGTTTTTACCCTCCATCGGGCATCATCAGGAGCTTTATGATGCCTTTTTAGGTGTGGATTGATCTCTCTATCAGTGTTATGTATATTTCTTTGATTCTTACAAGTTAGATGTTGTATATAAATTTACTTATGGTATTTTATGTTACTCTTTGTATATTATCATAACTGATGCATATTACTTTTTCTATATCAAATATTCCATTACATTGTCGTTTGCTATCATATCTTTTCCCTTTGTGTCTTGTAAAACAATGTAGATTTGTATTTTTTTAAATCATGCATATTTACATTTGCTTTTGAATACTGTACCTATATTTCAGACCCGTGGAGATGACATCCGATATCTCCACATCACCACTTCTCGTGCAGGAAACTGACCCAAACAGTCATATGTCTGTAATATCCTTGAATTCAGAATCAGATTTTCCACATGGATCATGGCTTGGAGACCCCTCACATCCCACACTTCGAGTCAGATGCCCTATTACCCCTCAGTGAGTATAGATACCATGGGCTAATATTTATATGATGATAGTATTTAGGTGATATGTATTGCACATAATAGGGACTGGGAATCCCCTCATTTATATTTTCCTCCCAAGAGTCAAGTTTTTATGCTTTGACTGAAGCCCCTCCCTTATGAGGGATTATGTCTTGTCTGTACAGAAGTTAGATAGATATATAGATGTTTTACACAGTAATTTGATGTACGAATTAAGCATATTATGCCCTAGTATAGCAAAAGCTCACTTGAATGGTCAGTATGAAATAACAGCTAGTAGGTGGATGGTTCTAGACTGGAAGACACCCTTAGTACTCGTGAAGTTATTAACATACTTTTAAGCTGGAGAGTAAGTAATGGTTTTCTGCTAATAAAGTAGTGTATGTAGATTGAAAATAATATAATATATGGCAATTAAACCTATAAGAACAGATTGTTTTCCTTGTGCAAACAAACCTTAACCTGATTAAAATCTGTTTTACTCTCAATAGAGTTTCAGGCTCATTCTAGCACTTTGCGACATGGAAATTATTTTCTTTTGTTTGGCTAGCTTGCTTTCATTGTTTGGCATAATTCACTTGTAAAGCAAAGACATTTTCCTTTAATTAGATTTTATTAGCTCTATATGAAGAAATGGAATAAACTATCTCAGCTTTGTCCCAAAAGTATATATGATAATTTTTTTTTTTTTTTTTTTTTTTTTTAAGGAACCTTCTCCACATAAACTCCACTTGCATTACAGCAGAGAAAATGGCTTTAACTCTCTTGGATTATCTCTTCACGAAAGAGGAGTTGGCCACGTCTAATTTATCTGGACGCAGTAAGTTAAATTTAAACCCTAGGAAAAATATTTAATTGTTATTTTATAGACAGAGACTTCATAATTTATCAGTCATAAGCATCATCGTGAAAAAAAAGCTGGAGTTTACTTTGGAGTTGCTGTACCATATACAGTACTGTAAAGTCATCATGTCATAGAATATGAATGTATATATCGTTGTCTGGTCTTTCTTCATTATAATAGTTATTGCCAGTCCGTCTCGGGCAAGTGAAGGTTTGTCTTTGTCATTTTTCACACTAATTTTACTAATATTAATCTTTTTGTATGTCATTGTTCATTAAGATTCATGTTCATATATATTTTATGTACTGTAAATTGGTCTGTGCTAACCCGCATGCACAGTACAGCACCCTCTGTGGGTTTACATTTTTGTTTTAAGTCTAGTGACTGTGTTTAATACCAGTAAGTTAATAGCAAATGGTGCACTTATGGAGCGTCATAATAAATACTAATTATCCAATTCACATTATGTTGTGTTGCTGGAATGCTGTGAGAGTATGTAGTAGTGTGCTGATGGAATGCTGAGAGCATGTGTAGAAGTGTTCTGATAGAATGCTGAGAGAATATGAAGTAGTCTGCTGATGGAATGCACAGAGATTATGTAGTAGTGTGCTTCTGGAATGCTGAGAGAATATGTAGTGTGCTGCTGGAATGCTGAGAGAATATGTAGTGTGCTGATGGAATGCTGAGAGAATATGTAAGTGTGTGCTGATGGATTGCTGAGAGAATATGTAGTCATGTGCTGTTGGAATGCTGAGAAAATATGTAGAAGTGTGCTGATGGAATGCTGAGCAAATATAAAGTAGTGTACTGATGGAATGCTGAGAGAATATGTAGTAGTATGCTGATGGAATGTTGAGAGAATATGTAATGTGCTAATGAAATGCTGAGAATATGTAGTAGTGTGCTGTTGGAATGCTGAGAGCATATGTGGTGATGTGCTGTTGTAATGTTGAGAGAATATGTTGAAATGTGCTGATGGAATGCTGAGAGAATATGTAGTAGAGTACTGATAGATTGCTGAGAAAGTATGTAGTAGAGATTGCCAGCGTTGTTTACATATTTTTTTTTATTTACAGGTAGATGGAATAAAAGGCAGTTAGATCCTCTGATGATTTTTGGAATTCGATGCCATCTGCAGTATAAGTTTTCAATTACATCAAAGTTGTGGCATAAAATTTGCCAGAATATGGACTCTAAGTGCCGTTCTGCTTGGAAACGACGCATGAGAGGAATGGTTACCCAGCCCCGTAGTAATAGGGTGAGCTTTCTTTTTTATATTTTTTATATATATTTATGGTAGACGGTAGCTATTTCAGACTAAGCTTTTACAACCATTATATTTATCAATATATGTTAAAAAGTATGACAAATTTTGGGATGTATTTCTCATGCAAAAGTGTCCTGTCCAGAAAGAAAAGAGATATAAATTACCTTATTTATTTGCAGTGATAAGGTCTTATCATATCTCTTCAGATACCTTTTAATTGCAATACCTATCAATTGTTTGCAGCAAAGTCCTCAGATTGGTCACACTTCTTCTCTGAGAAAGGATCCTGCTGTCACTGAGGACATCTCATTTGATTTTGACTCTCTGCAAAACTCTAATCTTGATTTAAGTGATGTAAAGGTAAAGTGATGCCGCTTTAATGTAATCCTATCAGGATGGAAATATATGTTGCATTTGGAGAAATATTATATGTAAAATCAGTCATGTCAGCAATACTCGGTAGTAAATTAATTTTCTAGTTTATTAAGCAGATCTCAGCTTCCATATATTTTTTATTTTTCAGATGTTGTTTGTTGTTTAATAGGGATTTATAGTTTTTTGACAAAAGCCATTTTTTTCTTTATCAGATATTCATTATATAGCAAATTATAAGAATTTCTTCTTTCAGAATTTGGAAGATGCTATTCAGTTGTAACTCCTGAATTGATTAATTGCAGGTCATTACTCAATCCCCGACATGTGAGTTTCGTATACTAAGTGCTACGCCAGAACAAATTGCTCAACTTCAGGATACCCAAGAGATAATACTGTCAGAAGAACAAACTTTGACGCAGACCTCAGTAAGTGCAATACATTGAATTTTTGTTCTCTTATATTCTAATAACAGTTCCCAATTGAAATCCATTTACTTTATTAGGAATGTACTAAAAGTTAATTCTTGTATGCGCATAAGGGTTGAAATTCCCCCCGAAGGGAGGGGGGCAAGAATACTTCCTCCGTGTTCCTCACTGGTCGTAAAAGTCGACAAAATAGGGTGGAGCAAGGGGACAGGAAATCTCCTCTGTAGTGTCTTCCCACAAAGAGTCAAGGTAATATGCTTTGACACAGCCATCCTCCTTATAACCTTATAAGGGGAATATGGCTCTTGTATATATATAGATAAGTACTAGAGTATGGATGCTCTGAAAATCCCATTCACTGACTGCCTATATTAAGAATTTGGGATCATATATCTTTTTTCTGGGGATGAACTTGTTTACAAAATATACAGTACAATACTGGTAAATACAGTAGAGTATTTTGGCTTTATGTACTCACTATAGTACAGCTTATAATAATATTTATATGTATTCACTGTCACTAAGTACTATTGTAATCTGAGTGGTAAAGTTTTGTACTGCAGAGGGTAATGGATTGTATCTAGAATCTTCAAGAACAAGTGATGTTTTAACAATTCTCTGAAATTGGGTATTACTAACAAAAATCAAAATACTTAATGCATTATAGCTTAACTCTTGTTTATCTCTCAGGCGGAGAAGAGCATTCTAATCAGCAATGGTTCATCTGTAACAATGAATGCTGAGGTTATGACAGGTGAGGATCTGGGCGAAGACCTCGACATGAGTCACGATCCTCCTCCATCGCCACTCTCGGCTCAGGCCTCGACTCTCGCAGCTATGGACGAGCCTCACCACCGTATCACTCTTAAAACGGAACCCGAATTAACAATCTTGGAGCATGACATTCTTACCAGGGATTCAGAGACAGATGATTGAGATTGGGAATTTGTAAACTATTCTAATTCTGGAGAATTTGAAATCCTTCTACAGTAATAGAAAAGATGTACGATTTTGGAATCTATGATCATGGACAGTACATAACTGAAAATTGGGAATATTTTGTTAAGATTTGATGTGTGGATATACACAAGGCTTTAGTTATGATAGTAGGATAGCATAAATAATCTTAATATCATAGCTAAGCATGTATGAAATTTTTTCTTGCATAGATACAATTAAGGTTGAAAACTCATGTGAATTGGTGTGCCATGTGACTAATGCTTGTATTGTCTATTATTCATTTTTCTCAGTCTAAGTACTTGAGATTTTGTACATGGTACTATCATAAACCAGATGTGTAGCTGTACATTTTCGTCTTAGTAATAGAAGGATTATGAACTTGAATTGCGATATGAGACACCAGATATTACAAAAGAACTAATTTCATTCTCAAGAAAAATTCCTTTCCTTGCTGTACTAATTTTAATATATTTTAATATATTGTTCGATCTCTCTTCTTATAAAAACTAGATATTCAGTTATAGTGTACAGTGGAGTGCATCTTAAGCGGATTTCAATAGTGTGGCTTTGAACAAATGCGATAAGGAATTATTATAAAAAAAAAATTAAATATTTACCTAAAAAATTATATTTGCTGTATTGTTTTTACGTAAATTTAAATTGTATTAAGTAAACTTTAGGTAAAGTACAGCAACCTAGGAATGATTTAACATATACAGGAGGATGGGAGTAGGTTATGGGCAAAGTGTAGACACTTATACATGGGTCTTGAAGAAGCGCGATTTTTTACTTTCTATGTAGTGGTGGATCCAACTGACTGTGTAAGATGAGGTAAAGCTATATATCAAATACACTTTATGAAAAGTTTGTTCAGGTAAAATATAGGACTTTTCATGTATGTAATATTGTAAAAACATACAATATATAATATATATTGTACAACAGATATTGTAAATTACTCTAACGTAGTAGTAATATTTAATTTTACATATTAAGTTGATCATTTGTGGTGGTGTATAAGTTCAAAAATCTATTTTCATCATTGATATTTAAACTTTTTGTCCTGATATTTTTTCTTTTAACACTGATGCCATATTCAGCTGAAGCCAGCAGGCAGCGAATAGCTTTACCCAAAAAAACAAGTAAGAAGGGTGTTGTTTTTATAAAACCCTGCCCATTATTACTTCTCATCAATTATTGAATAGTACTAAAAATATAGAAAAGATTATATGGCCAGCCCCCACTTTATCTCTTTTAATCATTTCCCACAACATTCAAGATCATTTTTGTTCTCCACCTTACTAATAGTAATATTACAAGAAATATGTATAATTATCATTCAGCAATTATTCTTATTACATACAGCCCATATCCATCTCACAATTGAAAATATTGACCCATCTTTCTGGAACAGTTTTTTGTACTCTTGGCATATTTTTCCAAAATTTGATTTCAATGACTTGCATTATCTTAATGCATTAGTAATAAGGGAGACTAAGGATATCCCAAGTATATTGAAAAATGAAGCAAGGCTAGCACAAAAAATACTGAAGATAATCTGATGCTAGACATCTTTCGTCCACCAGGACAAAAAAAAAAAAAAAAAAAGACTAAGGTGGGAGATACCTAGTATTCTAAAGACCAACAGACGCCAAGGCATCCCACCTACCTCAATGAGGCATCTAAAGGGATAAAGACCCACATCAGGAGCCTATATAACAAGGATCAGTAGCAAGAAATACATTGCAAATGACAGGTGACAAGTGGGCTCACCTTAGAGGACCACGAAAAGTAATTCGATAGGTTCTAAAAACATTTGGTAAACAATAAACAGCAGCAAAGCCAGTCATATTTAAACTAGTCCAGAGCACCTGAAGAAAACTTTATATAGACGATAGCACACCAAAATAACACTGATAAGCAGTGGCCAGAGCAAAATTCATCATATAAGCTGCGAGGCTGTTGAGTTTAAAGGGGAGTTCAGAGCGTATGCACAAGAATTGAATAGTATGAAAACAAGATCTCATTCCACACTACATAGCTGGGAAAGTTACGAGTAATGATCGAAGCTAAAGAAATAAAGGAGAAACTATAAAATAAGAAAACCAAACCATACGAAATAAACCTGCAGAGAAAATTTGAGAGAAGAGGGATAAGGAGAGGGAAACTGGTAAGATTGCACACAAAACACAAACTTTTTTTTTTTTTTTTTTTTTTTTTTTTTTTTAAGGAGTGTGACGCCAGGGACAGGCAGAAACTGCCCTCATCAATAAAGGCCCGGGCACGAGAAAATCCAAGATGAAGGAAAAGAAAAAGGTAAAGGACAAGGCAGAGATGAGGTAATGTCACAGAAAGGAAACCGACAGACAAAAAAAGTCAAAGTACAGAGGACCCAGGTATGTGGAGGACTAGGCTCTGAGATGACGATAGATCTGCTTTTTGAAGGATGAAAGGTCATAAGAATTAGGAAAGACAAAAGGAGGAAGAGAGTTCCAGAGTCTAGAGGTAGATGGGAAGAAGCAGTCGCTGCACCGACTAATTATTGAGCTACAAATCTCTACACAGTACCTGCGAGATGAGGCCGCATGGCGAGTGTTACATGGCCCCAGCAGTGGAGGAGGGATGCAACTCGCCAACTCATCAGAGCAGCAATGGAAGTAGTAGCGATAGAAAAGCGAAAGGTTAGAAGAGAAGGATCATTAATGAGTCTGACTACCTTAGATTCAACCCTATCAAGAAGATAAGTAAAGGTAGAAGCACCCCAGATGTGTGAGCAGTATTCTAAGCAGGGACGGATAAGACCTTTGTAAATTTTAAGTAACTGCAAAGAGGAAAAGTAATGGCGAAAACGAAACAAAATGCCCAATTTTTTGGATGAAGATTTAGATATTATGGATTATGTGATTCCTCCAAAACAAGTTAGAGGCTATATGAATTCCTAATATGTTGATAGAGTTAAGAGGGTAAATTTCATTAGTTTCGAAGACAATAGGGTTATCAGGAGGAGAAGAAGATACAGAGATAGCCAGAAACTGTGTCTTGGAGGCATTGAATTTAACTAAATTTTGAGTGCCCCACTCAGATACTCTCTGTAAATCGGAGTTAAGAGTAGAAGAAAGAGTGATACGAGATTGATTACGAGTAACAGATGAAGGTTGTGAAGAAAAGGCAGAGGAAAAGTGAAGGGTAGAATCATCAGCAAAGGCATAAAGAAGAGAGGAAGATGGGGATTGTAGAAGATCATTGATGAAGAGATGGAAGAGAGTAGGTGAAAGGACAGAGCTTTGTGGAACACCACTGGTAACAGAGAGAAGGGCTGGATATCGCGCCATCTACAACTACAGATGTAGAACGGTCAGTAAGAAAACTGGAAATCAGAGAGAAGAAAGAAGGGTTAAAGCCATAGGCAGGGAGTTTGGCCAACAGAGCCGTGTGCCAGACTCTGTCAAAAGCCTTAGAGATAGCAAGGGCGACGACAAACGATTCCCCATAGTTCCTCAGAGAAGATGACCATACATGAGTAAGATAGGACAGGAGATCACCAGTGGATCTTGCCTTGCGGAAGCCATACTGGCGATTGGAGATAAGTGAGTTAGATTCAAGACGTTTCAAGAAGTGAGAATTGAGCAAAGTTTCGAAAACTTTAGCAATAGAGGAGGTTAGAGCAATAGGTCGGTAGTTAAAAGGAATAGAGCGGTCATCCTTCTTAGGAACAGGTTGAACTAGAGCATGCTTCCAAGATGAAGGATAG
Source organism: Halocaridina rubra (assembly GCA_037179515.1). Lineage (NCBI taxonomy): Eukaryota > Metazoa > Arthropoda > Malacostraca > Decapoda > Atyidae > Halocaridina > Halocaridina rubra. The sequence goes on from JAXCGZ010004231.1 coordinate 45,682, forward strand.
ATACTGGTTGACAGAATGAGGTGAAAAAGATGGCAAAGCACGGGAGCCAGTTCATCTGCAAACTCCTTAAGGAACCTTGCAGGGATACCATCGGGACCAGATGCCTTGTTCGTCTTTAGCGACCGAAGAGCCTTAAAAACTTTGCGTGAAGAAAGGATAAGGGAGGGCATAGGGTTAGAGAGGGGTAAAGACTGAGGAACAGGTGCATTGGAATCGTTGATAGAAGAGTTGGCAGAAAAATGAAAGCCAAAGAGAGTGGCTTTGTCAGTGGGAGAGCAAGCTATAGAACCATCAGAACGAATGAGAGGGGGAAGGCTTGAGTTACAGAAGTTTTTGGAGAGGTTTTTGGCTAAGGACCAGAAGCATTTGTCAGTGGGAGAGGAGTTAAGGTCATGAACTTTCCTTCTTATAAAGGAAGCCTTAGACCTTCGATATGCACACAGAAAAACAATGAAACAATTAAAAAGTACAAGAACAGAAATACAGCAATCCCTCGCTATTTCGTGGTTCACCTATCGCGGATATTTTTTTTTTTTTTTTTTTTTTAAGGTTATTGTGACACCAAGATGGGCCAAAAAATTACAAAATAAGACAGCCTTTATCAGGCTGTAAAGAGAATCAGAGATGGAGAGTGTAATGACCTGTCAGATGTGAAGGGATTATAAAAGATGTGTAATGAATATCCAGCTCTCTGCTGGGTTTTAATATACCTCTGCATTACTTTCATGATGTCTATTCCAATAATTCTCCTTAGATCTTATTATTATTATTATTATGAAGGGCTCATCAATGTTTGTACATCTGTTGGTTTATTTACTTTAATAACTGTGTACAGTGCCCCTCCCTAGTTTGCTGGGACAAAGAGTGTGTGGAGGGTTGGGTAGAATAGAATGTTGGAGAGAGAGAGAGATCTTTAATTAACTCTTGTTCATTCGACCAAAACTACTTATTTATTGTAAAAATAATGGTTTAATTACAAATTCGTCATAATGATGATAATAATCATAATATAATAATGATGATATAATAATTATAATAATAATAATCATCATCATCTGAGGAAAATTATTGTTGACAATAATAATAATAATATCTAAGGAGAATTTTTGGAATAGACATCATGAAAGTAATGCAGAGGTATATTAAAACCCAGCAGAGAGCTGGATATTCATTACACATCTTTTATAATCCCTTCACATGTGACAGTTCATTACACTCTCCATCTCTGTTTCTCTTTACAGCCTGATAAAGGTTGTTTTATTTTATTATTTTTGGCCTGTCCTGGTGTCATAATCATCTTTAATTTATTTTATTTTATTTTATTTATTTATTTTTTTTTTTTTAAGGTGTTCCTACTTCGCGGAAATTCACCTATCGCGGCCGGTCCCGGAACCGAACCCCTGCGATAAACGAGGGATTACTGTAGTTGCAAACATCTGGAAAGCAACTATGCTATTCATTTTTAATAAGAAATCACATACAATAGAGAGACATGGAGGTAACCATAACTACTGCACACAATATGAAGCATTGGTAATAACTATTAGACAATATGACACCAGTATTTTTCTTCCAGTCCTATTGTAACTGACAGGATTGAACCAGAATGTGCTATGTTGGCCCGTTATCCCCATGCTCAAGTAGTATGTTTTACATCCAGCTTCACTCCAAAGCAGACCAGACTACTGTGGCCACACCAAACCAGCTTAATAGAAGAAAAAATTAATAACCTATGTAAGGGCACCTATTTTTCGATGCTTGATGTATTTTCAGGCCTATGGAAAGTTTTTATTTAATGCTGCTTTGTGTGATTAAGTTTTGCGTATGGTTGAACTGTACTATGCAATTCCTGACTTCATCAATTTCTCTCCTTAAGTGTCCCTACTCTAGTTGCATAAGTTCTCGAACTGTGATCTCAAAAAGATTTAATTATTTAGATTCTGTATCTCCCAGACAATTATTTCCTTAATTTGGTTTTTGTTTCATCTTTATTGATTTGTCTCTAGTCAATCTAAATTAAAATGGTAAGAACAATGAAATGTAGATATTAATAAAAATTGCAAGCCTAGGTTGATCCAAATGTAGTACTGTATATACTGCACTTGTAGTCAAAACTATAAATCGTCATATTAAAGCTCAATGGTTTTGTTAGCCAAAGCATCTATAACAATCACAAAATCCATAATTCACCCAAAAATATCAGACTACCTTGTAAATATCTCGCCTGAATCATAATTCGATATATCACTCTTCAAAATATTGAATAAAAAACTAAAAAATAATCATGTCATTACTGAGCAATATTTTACAATACAGTACAATAGTTAGAAATAGCTTAAGCAATTTTTTATTTTGTACATTATATATTTGATGTGAACTACTGATCTCAATGGTAGCTATGCAAAATTATGTACAAGAATATTATATTTGCTATGAAATATTTCGATACAATTAGTTTATCTATAAATACAAATGTAATTAAAATTATAATTCAAATATTTATGATGAACCAATATTGACCTTACAATTAAGTTAGCTATAAATTTATAATGTAAGTCAAATTATTCTATACAGTAATTCATATTGTTATAGAGTACCAATATTAACTGTAATGAGAAGGCATAGAAAATTCATAATACTATACTGTACTTACATGCTACTAATTCCATTTTACCCCAAAACCAATCTAGTTAAGTTTACATATAAAAAGTGAAACAAAATCTACAGAAAAAAGCATTCTTGGTAAAACAGTTAACAGATCTGTGGCAGGGTATGGAAACAGTGCCACATATTCTTCACATATAAAATCCACGAGGTCCACATGTTCTAAGGACACCATTACATAATCCATCAGTGCCACATACTCTAAGCACACATCATTATAAAATCTCCCAAGAAACACAAAGAATCTTTCTAACCTTTAATATATTATCTACCAGGGTCTAAATATAATGTATATGCCCCGAGTTGACAGATTAACATAATCTTTCTTAACATGCTTACGAGTGTAATATTAAAAAAATAGGCAAAAACTCACTATTTTTTCCTTTATATCTTAACCATCCAGTTCACTATTAGGGTAATAAATGACCTAATTTCTTATGTAAAAGGGTAAAATATAATTGTAATTGTTATTTACCTATTTCTAGAAATTAAAGATACAAGTAAAATTCTTATTTCATAATTCACTATTTATACTTAAAAGACTAAAGGATGTGCTACAGTACTTGAGCAAATGGAACTAAAAATTATTTTAAAGGAAAGTTTCAGCTCGACAGGTGCTTATTTTTTCCATCATTTTCACGTATTTCTAAAGTGAACAATGCACAAAACTTTTATCAAACTGGATATTAATTTTAACTCCTAGAGAAATTATTTTTAACACCTTAAAAGCTTTAGTTGCATTTACCTAAATATTAGAATGCTACATTCAGTAACATACAATATCTACACAGCTTTTTGTCAAGAGACTTAAAGAGTATAAGGACATAGAACAAGGTAGTAGGTAATGTATTTCATGATATAAAATAAGATAAATGACTTGAATCTTGTCATGTATTTCAATATAAGATAATCTTTTAAAATATTTCACAACATAAATTAAGATTAATAACCTAAATTTTTTAATGAATTTCACAATATAAGATCTTGACCTGAATCTTGTGATATATTTCACACTATAAGATAAGATATTGACCTGAATCTTGTAATGTATTTCACAATATAAAATAGGATAATGACCTGAATCTAGCATATGTACAGCTGTGACTAGCCACTCACTTGCATCAGTAAACATATAACTGTGAAAATGATCTTTCCATTCATCCGCACACTGTACACCAAAACACTAGAATATATGTACGACGCAGGTCACCTCCAGTCATTTTCAATTGTATTACATATAAATGCATTTAAAGACACGAAATCCACTAATACACACTCAGTCTTAAAATTCTGTAAAGTTGCTTGCAGCAAATCTTTCAATGTCGTCAAAATTCATACTTTCTATCATTAACTGACAATTCTGTGGAAAGAAAAAGAGTAACAATCAGTTAGTGTTATATGAATATTATCCGTGGATGTCCTATACATTAATGGTGATTATAACGGGTAGGGGGAGGGAGACTGCTGTGGTGTAATGGTAGAATGCTAGACTCGGAAGGTGAACTCACGTTCAAGCCATTGGCAGGGCATCTAGACTTAATTCCTCAACTTCCATCTGTCTATGTTCACCCCAAAATGGAAAAAGTACATGGGGAGGAAGTTGGCGCACTCTCTTTTCCAATTATCTCCACGAAACTAACAAGAAAACAGACGGAAACCGAGGGAAAGGGGAAGAGATCAAGTTTTTTCTTAAAGATTTTGGTCATCATGTACCTCAATTACAAAGAATCCTTTCACTAGTTTTTGTCTTTCAGACGATATAAAACACAACCTTTTATAAAATTAACAAATAGTGAACCAAGTAATAGCCATTCCTTATATGAACAGATTTCCAATATTAAAGATCACATAAAAATGATCAACTATTGAACTCCATAGCCATTTTGAATCTTTTATCTGCACACTATATTTACAAAAAGGAGGAATCTAAAAGAAATCTTTAGTAATAAAAAACAGATCATAATTTCTCTAAATATTCTGCATCTATAGAGGCAACTGAAAAAATATTTTCAAACTAGGAATTTCAATTATCCACCGAGTTTAAAAATACCTGAAACACCTTACATCATGTCTAACTTGTCTGCAACTTCACTGAAGGAAGCAACACTTTCATCATAATTAGAGAGAATATTATGCACATCTAAATATATCCTATACAATAACCCAAATGTCTTCTTACCTTTCTAAATTCAATAACTACTTTTGTGGTTTGTTCTTCCGTGAGGTGTTTACTCAAAAACACGGCTAATTGAGTAAAGAAATCTACTGCTGGAGGTGAAGAGACAGATTTTGAAGAGCACGCACCATTGGCATGGAAAGGACTTTCACCTTTTTTCACCATGAGATGGATCTTCGCTCCTTCTGTAATACCAGCTTCATCTAACGACATCTCTTCTATTGAAAAAGATACCACGTAAAGGCAAATATAAGTAAGGTTAAAACATCTTTCATTTGCAATGAGCTTCACTGACATCATAATTACTACTAGTTTTTACCTTAAAATACGGTTAAAGTCATATTACTTTTTGTGAAAAACGACAACTACACACACAAATTCAGAAAGTTTTCCTAGATACTCCACTGGTCACATCATATGATGTCAATACAATTTTCCAATACTCTGATAAGACTGCGATTTCTATAAAGCCCATTCAATATAATAAATCACCAGCCTAAATTTCTTTTACCCAAGAGCACACTGGAAATACCATCAGTACTGAGTGCTAATTTAAATTAAGTAATAAAACAAAAAATTATTATTTTGATAGGAGTTTCCCATAATAAATTATATGAAAAGAATAAAACAATTACGGAAAATAAAGATGAAATTGAATCTTGTGGAAATCATCCTAACCACAGGAACTTTTGGTAAATAAGAGAAGAAAATGCCTCAGTTAATTTTTTAAGGTACCAAATGGGAATACTAGCTATATTTCAATTTTTAAATGTTAGAATATGTACTTTATTATAGTTTTCCTCTCAACGATACACTTTCGCACCATAAGGGTACTAAAAAAGAACATGAATTACTTTCCAAGGGTATACATATAATATGTAAATAAATTTGATTAAACTTTTTACAGCTCTGATACCATTTATTAATACAGATGCTCCCCTACTTACGAACAAGAGAGTTGCAAACATTCACAGAAACGAACAAAAACCTACCCATTATCTACACTTGAATTATTGTATGTATTACTGTACTATACTATTACATTATTATTACTGTATCAAAATTCATTAATATCGTATACTTTGTTTATGTAGTAGTTATCTCTGGCTTAAGTACTGCACAGTACTGCATATGTATGTACTGTGCAGTACTTTGTTTTTACCTAAGCACAACTTGCGAACAATTGTACTTGCGAACAGACTTCTGGAACCTAACTCGTTAATAAGTAGGGGTGTTTGTACACTATATACAATAAAAACTACCCTTCATACATAAGACTGATACTTTACATTTAAGAATTCCTACAATCTACCAGACGTTTATGGAATAGCTTCAAGCCATTCAACGGTGGTATTTTCATCAAAAACTTTAGCCTTGCACATTTCTTATTCAGCAATAAAAGTCCCTGCAAATTTCCCTCCATACAGTTGCAGCCTCAGATTATTGCACTGATTATCATTTAAATGCCACATTAAACTGTATTGCAGGGTCACATTAAAGGATTGTAATTTGACAGAATGCAGATACATTATCTATCCATTTTCTTATGGCTTTTAAATATTCTACTGAGGAAAGACTCCAAGCTCTGAATTTCTGGTAATCAAAATTGACTTTATAGTCATCTGATTTTAATAGTAAGAGTAACAAACTTAAATTCTCTATTTAGTAATTAACGTACACAAGATTCATATTTCAGCGAAAATCATTCATGAATCATCGTATACTAGAGCAAGTATTAAAACTTTTCTTGTCATCATCATCATCCTCGCCTTCAAAACAGGGGTAGTACAAGACACATGTGCAGCTATCTCCATCTCTCCTTCATCACTGCTTCATCTACATATGATGATTAATTTCCCTTCTGATACACAGTAATTTAATTTTCTATCCTGCAAACTAACCCCTAAAATACTTCTTAAGCTTTATTCTCAAATTGACAAAACCTTTTTGACACAGTCATTGTCATAAACATGATTCAAGTCCAAAAAGAAGTACAGTTTGTACTATGCTGAAGTATAATATCACTTCAGTATGCAATTTCAAACCATTAGATTTCCAGATTTTACACAGCCTGCCTGCTGTTTGATTTGTCATGTTCACTTTTTAAACCAATATAACTTAAATAATGCCTAAATCACAGTAATATAATTAATCTCTACACAATTACTATGTAAATTTATGTAAAAACAATACAGTAGATCCTTTAAAGTATTTTTCTTGTGAAAAATGTTCTAAAGATATATATTTTCTGAAACAATTTAGTCAAAATAACGTAACTGCGAGTCATGTAAGAAGCAGGACAACTGTACTGCCAGTCACTGGTATACACAGATAAATGATTAGTTACCAATATTATGCAACCTTGGATATAGAAACGGAAGACAACATACCTGCTAATGTTCTACCCTTATAAACTAGCCTCTGCAAGTATGGAGGAACAAAAAGAGACATTTCCACTTGTGTTTTAAGTTCAGATACTTTTGTGTCACCCGAGACCTGAAAAAATATAAACATTCATAAAATGCACAATGTCTGTTCATTTAAGCATCTGCAAACAGAGTCAATGAAAATATCCTAAATGCCAAAGAGGCAACATGAATATAGACACCAATTACTCAGACATCCATGTAGTATCTAACTTAATACAGTACAGTACTTTAAAGCTGTACTAAAAACCTATATGACATATTTATACACAGTATATACTGTACTCTTTCCTGTTATGTTGCAGTATTTATGTTTAAGTAAAACAGTTTGGTTAGCACCTCGCAGCCTCTTAGGCTCGCACTGCTTCCATTCCATGCTGTCTACTCACTATTCAGAAAGCATTAGCATCTCTCAGTAGAGTGCAAATTATCTTCTACAAATGCATCAGGTCTTAAAAAACTGTAAAACGTTCAAGGTATTCACAAAATTTAAATCTGTGAATTCACTCACATATAACTCACATGTGATGGGCACATATTTAGGGAAGAACTGAGTAACTTATCATCATACTATTATCACATGCTGGAATGAAAGAGAGCTATATTTGTTATAAGAGACTAGTATATAGCTTAGTATATTGCTATATACTAGTCTCATATAACAAATATAGCTCTCTTCCATTCCATCATTATCAATTAAGGCTCACAGGGAGCTGCACTATGCTCACAACTCCCCATCTCCTGGTCGGTTTTATTTTCTAGTTACTAACACTTAACATGTCTATCCTTGAAACAATGAATGAAATTAGCATTAAATTTTTCCTCACTTGGAGAATTTCAACCATCCCTATTATGATACTAACTAAAAAGTATTTCCCTCTAAGAATCTTTCTTATAAAACTTCGAACTACGACAAATGGTTCTGGAGCCATCCATATTAAAATATTGATGCCTATCCACTCTGTTAAAACCATGAAAGAATCTTTCTCTCTTCCACTGACTATATCATTTCTTCTTTCCTTCTTAGAACTGGGTGGGTTCAGTCCACGTGAGGAGATGAGTGGGCTCCGGTTACCATGGTTCATTCTCTTACTCAGTATTTTCTTCTTGCTTCCCCAGGGCTGGTGGACAAGAAAACCGCCTCCGTATACCCCTGCGTGTCGTAAAAAATGACTAAATAAGGTGAAGCGAGGTGCTGTGAATCCCCTCTTTTATATTTAGTTCCTGCAGTTAAGATTTGTTCTGACTTGGCCACCCCCAAAATAAGGGAGATTACGGTCCTTGTATATAAAAAATAGAGTGAGAAGTACGGTAACCGTCATGATCAAATCTAGGCAAAATAAGTAACATCTAGTAAATAATAATTTAATAAATGCTTACCTCAATAGCGCACTGGCCACCATTCAGCATCTTCACCATCACCTGCATTTTGTGGTATTACCTGATGTGGCTCGACAACAATACGGAAAGCAACTAAAATATTTAGTTGTTGTTTTCCTCAAGAACCAGCCCAACGACCCTATTCACTAATAGAATACACATTATTACTACACACATTTACATTATCAACATTTCAAGCAAATAATTACTTTCATTATTCTTATTCTTATTATTATTATCATTATTATTATTATCATTATTATTATTATTATTATTATTATTATTATTATTATTATTATTATTATTATTATTATTATCATTATTATTATTATTATTATTATTATTATTATTATTATTATTATTATTATTATTATTATTATTATTAGATCAATAAACAGTACATAGATGGATTTCAAATGTTCTGTCAACACGAGTATAATGCCTTCCAGCAATAACCAAAAAATAAAGTAATGAAAAGCCTGAAGAATACTGAATGCCTTGTATAAGATATTTAATTGTTCCATTCGTGATTTAATACCATGGATTTTTATAGCAATGGAATTGTAAATAAATATCTACTATAGGAAACAAGTAATAAAAGAATATTCGAATACAAAACTATGTTATTACGAATGTCCAGTCCTGCAATAAAGACTCACAGGAATTCCCCTGTTTTTCCTAAGCTCTGAATCTCTTAGCTCGGCTAAGACAGTTTATTTGAACGCTGTTCATTGTAGTTAAATATCAAAAAGGCCAATTCCGGTTTTACGTCAAGGACTCCCTTTTCTACCAAGGGCTAGAACGGTTGTCTTCTTGCGAAGGACTTGTTTTGGCAAATGTAATCGTTACCCTGAGTGCATGCCCTTGAGCGCAAACCCTCGACCTGCCACCTCAAAGTCGCGGACGCTACCATTTGAGCCACGGGGACTACAAATATCAAAAAGGCCAATGATCTGATTTGATAATTAATAGTGTTGGCAAGCATGGATTGTTGGAAGAGTCCATCAAATAGAGATTATTTTCATTATTTTATTTTATTGATTTATTGCGCCAAGGCGTCAGACATTACATGACTTCATACAAATAATGCTTCAAATGGATACAAAACCAAGAATTGAACATAGTTTACAGGGAGGTGTACACATTGATAAAACATTGCTGCATACTAACGCACAACTCACAGTATGGCAGCACAGAGTACATTATATGCAAAGGAAAGCTCAGAGAAACGCAGAATGCACAAACAGAAATATACAGCAACATACAGAAAATATATGTATAATTCAATATAATTAATGGCCACCAAAGTGAGGATAACGAGCAAGAATAACATCAAGGTTGTCATCATTAAGTAAAAATGAGCAGATCTGTATTAAGTTCTGACCTCGTGGTAAAACATCTCTCACTGTGGGGCACTGAAGACAATAGTGGTCAAGAGTGTTAGCATTAGGATGGTCGCATAATTTACAGGAGGTGTACTGTGGCATATCTAGAGTCTGGGAGACCTGCCATAAAGGCCGATACCCCATTCTGAGCCGAGCACTAACTACATTGTTTTTCCGCACCATTAATCGCGTCTGCGATACTTGTAGCGACTGTGAAGAAAGTGATCATGGTGCTGTATGGACAAACTGTTGGCCCTCTCCGTGTCCCTGCGCTGGACCGTCATGGCAAACCCAGCTGAGTAGATGATGTTACATAGGCATCGGAGGGAGGGCTCAGCGTCCACAGCATGCCCATCCAGCATACAGGCCGCCTTGGCAAGACGATCCGCTGTGTCGTTGCCAGTCAGCCCAATGTGGGATGGAGTCCAAACAAATGACACAACAAGAGAAGCATCCCGAGCGGCCGCGAGGCGACATAGTATATCTCCCACAGCACGGCCACAGATAGGTCTTGGCGAGGATAGGGCTTGTAGGGCTGATTGGGAGTCACAAATTATTACCCCATTCACTCGTCGTCGAACAAGGAGAGTCACGGCATCCAAGATGGCATTCAGTTCACAGTAGGTGGAGCTCGACGAGGTGGGTAGTCTACGGCCAATCCCTGAATCAGCTGGCACAGGCAGCTCCATGGTGGGGGAAAACACAGCACATGCTGCCCTCCCATCTGCTTGCACAGAACCATCAACATAGACGTGGTGTGCTGCAGGGACAGACGTGGATACATCAGCGATAGTCTCCAGAGCTAACTGTCTCTGCAAGGGGGGATAGACATCCTTCGAGGTCGGTGTATATGTGACAGCTGGGAGGGGGACACGCCAGGGTGGTAAATCTGGGACAGCCGCCTGCACTGGCAGGTCGATGTCAAGGCCACGGAGAATGTCACTCACCACCCTGATAAGGTTATGACCTCCTGCTCGAAGTGGGAGCCTGGGTGCGTCTGGATCCAGGGACGTCCTCATGACAGCAGAGAAGTACGGAGCAAGAAAGGGGTAGTGAAGACACTTAACAGTAAAATAGGACACATTGGCATAAATCCTCTCCACAAGAGGGGGCAAGTTGAGCTCCAACTGCATACTCACAATACGGGTAGAGAGAGAACATCCCAAGATAAATCTCATGACTCGATTCTGGAACTTTTCAAGTGGCTCGAGAGCTGGTCTAGGAAGTTGACACAAGGCAGGAGACAGATAGTCAACCACTGACCGAAGTAGTAGGATGTAGAGGGTCCTCGCCAATGGGATGGAGACTCCTGCAGCATTGTTGGCAAGCCACTTGACAGGTGCAAAGCGGGGCTCCAGACGGTCAAGAAGGCTCTTCACAAAGGGATGAATTCATTGACGTGCAGGTATAGCTGGGGTGATCCGGACTGGTGCACCTAAATACGTGTACTGTGTGCAGTGAGGGATGACATTACCACCCATGGCAAATGCGGGCAGTGCTCTGCAGTTGCGTGAAGTAAAAATCCTGCTTTTTTCTGGGGAGATAATAAGGCCACAGGAGGTAGCAGACACGTAAAAATCATGGAGCATGTGCTGAAGGTCGTGAGTTGAGGTCGTGTGGATGCAGAGAGAGAGAGAAGAGAGAGAGAGAGAGAGAGAGAGAGAGAGAGAGAGAGAGAGAGAGAGAGAGAGAGAGAGAGAGAGAGAGAGAGAGAGAGAGAGAGAGAGAGAGAGAGAGAGAGAGAGAGAGAGAGAGAGAGAGAGAGAGAGAGAGAGAATGTATCAGTCATTATTTCAACTTTGCTTTAAATAAATAGACATTGTATGAGTATCTGTATTCTATGAAAGTAGTATTTCGTTGAAAGGCTACAAATGTTATTTTAAAAGTTGCATATCCTTCACTTATATTATTTTGAGTTTAATATTATCATTACTCTTAAAATATGCATTGTAAAATCAAACAATATTTCATTTTATTAAAAATATTTTTTATTCTAATTTACTTGGCACTGAAAGGCAGTTATGAGTCCTAGACCTACAATATTTTGTTCAGTGAAATACCAGTTTATTCATATTCAAAATATTTATAAAAGTATTCCTTGGTTACGGATCATCATGAAATACTTTTATTAATCTTTTACCAACATGACAGGCGACAGAAGCAGATGGAGATGGCTCATCAAAACACAGCGACCCCTTGAAAGGACTGGCTAATAAAGTTGACGAGAAAGATCCTTCACAACATTATTTCATCTGTACCTTTTAAATCTTTTAAATATCGAATAAGTCAATATCATATATATATATATATATATATATATATATATATATATATATATATATATATATATATATATATATATATATATATATATATATATATATATATATATATATATATATATATATATATATATATATATATATATATATATATATATATATATATATATATAAAGAGAGAGAGAGAGAGAGAGAGAGAGAGAGAGAGAGAGAGAGAGAGAGAGAGAGAGAGATTATGAAGGTTCTGTCTTTTTAAATATGGCTGCCAGTTATTTTCTTTACCTGCATGACTTAAAGGCTTAGCGATGCCCTTGTTCGCTCTCTATCGATTTGTTTCATGTGACAGAGGAAACAACAACACAGTGGCAGTACATTGATTTTGTTATATTTTCGGGTGTTTTTCTGATGTAAAATGCCATGGAATCGCAGTTAATGGTGAATGGAGCCTTAAATAATGTGTGATAGTCTTAAAAAGGAATTTTATAGTTTATGAAAAAGGTAAGAAGTGAAAAAAAAAGATTCATTGTCTTTTTGTGCGAGAGTGGAAAGTAACACCAATACACTGATTTTTGTCGTATTTTATTGTTTTTTTTTCCACGTTATGGAATGGCACAAAATCTCACCTAATGGTTGATGGAGCCTTAGATCTTGTTCTATACCTGTAGAATGGCATTATTTCATTTATGAAAAAGGTAAGACGTGAAACAAGTATTGCCTTATTGTTCGGTACCTTGTGTATTTTTTTTTTCCTGTTATTTGTGTCCTGGCTTCCAGCTGTCTTCTGCTTTCATCAGTAATTTTTTCCTTTTTTTTTTTATTCCAAACTACGCCTTCCGTATCAATTTAGGTATATGTATACTGTCACACACCCAATTTAGGAAAAGTTCATGAAATTTATTATATTAGGTTTGATAGGTTAGCTAACCTTGGTTAAAGATGAGTTGATGATGGAAATTATTGTTTTTAGTGGTTTTAGATAGATAATTTGTCAATGTATGCTGTTTTCATATTCACAGGGGAGTGTGATTATGCATTTACCTCAGTATAAGGTAAAAATATTGATATCATGACTTCTAGAATACACAACCATACTTCAGAATAGGTAACTACAGTACTTGAGTAGCCAAATAAAAGCTTCTTTACGGTTGTGTCCTATAAAAGTAATTTTCCAATGTGTAAAATTGTAAAGCCAGTTTGCAGTATTTCAGACAGCAGTTGACTTGGTGTAAGTTTACTTTCACACCCTTCTTAGGAAAAATACTTTTGATATCAAGTATTTGGATAATGTAAGGAAGAGTATACCTAGGGTGCTGTAGGATTACTCATATTTACATTGTAAGTCACCGAACCCTTTCTAAGCTAGCTTAGCAATTTACGGGATTATTTAACTTTTATTGGTGTTGTGAGGGCTACTCGATTTTATAAAATCTAATTATTTTAGTTGGATGCAGTTTGATTAGAGTACCTAACTCAGTTCATCCTCGGTTAAGAAATGAGTTAATAATCAAATTTATTGGTTTTTAGCTGATTTATTTAGTCTCTTCTTGTTAAAAACTTATTACTAAGTGATGATTAGTTAATGAATTATCCTTGTTAATCTCATATGATAATGTGCTTAATTGAGTTCTGTTGATGCCTCTAGAGGAAAGAATTAAATACAGTACTCTAAATTCAGTAAATTCTGTGCATTAAATATATTCCGTGAGTGAGCTTGGAATTGGGTGTAAAATGAATGAGGATATTCGTTAGTAATATTGAAAAGAGATTCATTAGTAACAACAACTTTACCTTTACTTCATTACCGTCATATTGAATTTTCTGATATACTAAGTCCTGTATGCCAAGTTGCTATTGTGATAACTAACTTTATATGCGAAATTTTATTTGGTGTAATTTTTTTTTTAAAATCTAGTTAATGTATTATTTAAAGGAACAGGTTTGTGGTATACTGTATATCCAATTATTTTTTACTTTGAACTATCCTCACAGAGCAAATACTGTGAGTATACTGAGAATTAAATCTTGGATTTTATAGCAGCAAAAAATCTCTTTCATTCAAGTATGTGCTTCTGAAAGTTAATCTACCACACACTTTCCTTGAGAAATTCTTAAATTTTACATATTTTCCTTTAGTTTATTGCTAGGTATCTAGGTCCCCCAGTATCTTATTATTATTTGAAAAAAAAAATTCTTTGATTAATGCGGTAAATTTTTTTTGCTTGATTATATATTGAGTTATAAAATGATGTTCCCTGTCTCTAAGTAGAGAGCCAGAGAACATAATTTAAAACTTAATGTAATATTTTTCACACCTACTAGCACAGTTAGCTCTGACAGGTGGGTATGTGTGCTATGTGATGAAGTGGTGGGGGTACACCAGCTATGGCTGTCGGGGTTCATGGCAAAGGATCATTGCTCACCTGCCCTGCAAATTACCCAAGTTGGATTGTGGAGGGGAGTTATGGTGACCCCCTCTCCATAAGGAGCTAAGAAGAGTGCTTTAGTTCATTGGCTCGGCCACCCCCTTATAAAGGGGAATGGTGCCATTATAATAAAAAAAATAAAATGATGGAGTCTAAATAACTTTCATCAAATAAGAATATAAATACAGTGTACAATACGACTTTGTATGCCTCATGGATTTTAGGGTACTCGACTTGGGAGGTGACAAACCCGTATTCAAGCCAACAATAGGGTATTATGAAGGGCTTGCAGCTTAAATTTACCAGCTCCTACCTGTCTGTCCTGCCCCAAAATAGGGATTACTACTGACATCTAAAACAAGAATAAAATGGATTTTAGTGTTTCAAGGACCATTTTTGATACAATATGTTGATGATTAAGACTGAAAAAGTTGGTTACATCCGTTTCGCAACACTGTGTGTGTGTCCATTCCCTTTTGATTTAATAGTGGCAAATAAATTGGCAAACAACATTTGTGTCATTTTCTATTTGAAATAATTATGATTTGAATATAATGCAGTTTTTTACTTAGCCTCATCAGAAGCAGAATTTCCGTCACTTCCTGATTAGGCATATTTAGTTCATGGATATAATTGTTTAAGAGTGGGCATCTTTGGGTGCAGTCACATGTGAGACTCACAATATATAGACGTTGCAATGACTGTATTACGTCATATTTGCCTTCTAATGTACAAAAAGTTACCAAGGGAAGCAAGCTAACACACTGTCTTTCCTAGCAATAGAGAGTTAGACACCATCATGTATAGATACTAAGTATATATTTTGCCAAACTTCCAATTAAAAGTTCGTGAAACAGATTATATCATATTGAACCTTAAACGGAATAGATAACCTACAGATCCTTTGCTTTTCACGAAGTCAGGGCACATCTGTTATAGAAGAAGCAGTGCCAACTGGCATTTATTGAACACATTGGTTATTCAGAAGGATACCCTCTGAGATATCAGAGTTCATTATCATTTGGGAATAGGTTTTCAATCTCTGCTGAGTCAGAGCCATTGAGTGCATTTCCAAATATAGGTAAGGTGCCTAAAATTTATTACTTCACAAATCAGATGAAATCAAACAGTATTTAGCTTATTACTATATTAGAATATCATCAGAATGGGACATGTGTGAATTTAGTTGTATATTAGTCATTTAATTTTTCCTTACAATTTGCTTCAGTTTCTCTCTGGGTACAAATTCCAAGTTATTGACCTTTTTGAGTCAAGCTTTAAATTTCATGAGTGCTGTAAGATATTTTGAAGAGATTGTGAGAGATAAGATATTACTTAACAGTTAACACGAGATCACAGTACAGGAGCAAAGATTAAATCGTTCGAGAGCTTGTTGTTGTGTCAGTAAATGTGCATATTTACGAGGTTGTGGAAGTGTGTGAAGTGGTATGCATTTTATCATTATTATTTATTTTAGACTTTGTTTTGGTAAATCTTTAGAAGGAAATTGGAGATGTGGCACTTGTTACAAAAGTTTTAAGAAAAAAGCAAATAGAAAATGATGTTCAGTAAAAGTGAATAACAAATGTTGCTCTTATATAATTTCAGTCATTCAGTATTTCTTGTTTGAATATATGATTATTACATGAAAGTTATAGTGTAGAGATATGTTAAAAAAACAATCTTTAAGAATGTCATCTGCTAAATTTTATTTTACTACTAATTTTTTATTTCTGTCTTCTTAGCCAGTTTTTAAGAAAGATTTTTGTAACATGATGTTTCTGTACTTTGCAGATGACAACATACCATTAAGTTGCTCTAAAAAAAGCTTTTTTTATGGCAGGAGAAAAGCCTTTAGTGATAAGACAAAAAATAAGAATTGACGATAGTAAATAAAGAAAACGATAGCTAAAAGAATGCGGCTCTCAGCGCGACGTACTAAAATAAACCCGTATGCGGTTTACAAGCAAATGCAGAATGGTCACGTGACTTCCGTTTATGTTGGTGTAAGTTAAAATATTCCTGTCTTTATTTTGGTATGTTTTGGCTGTATAGTATTTATTTTACCTTCGAACGGTGCATTTTGTCATCAGTCATTGCTCTGCTTGGGTACAATACTTGTCTGACTTCGTTTAAATCTTTGTATGTGATATGGCACAAAATGTCAGGGTACAGTATTTTGCTTGGACTCATCCATCCTCCTTTTAAGGGGGAATATGGTTCTTGTACATAGATAGATATAGTATGGCCGGGCACGTGGCTTGCTTGTGGATTTCTTCAAGATTTTATTGTTGCATATATTTTGCATATCTGGCCAAGTAATTTTTTTTTTAATAATTGATTGTTCTTTGCGTAGCCTGTATTTTGCTTGGATTGTTTGTTTGACATAAGTTATTTTCTTTCAAAATCATTATTACTATTATTATTATTATTATTATTATTATTATTATTATTATTATTATTACTATTATTACTGTATAATATTATATTTATTTTTACTACTACTACTATTGTTACTACTGCTACTACAACTATTGTTGTTTACTTTTTAGCAAAGTTAATTGCATACTGACCTTAAGGATTCTTATGTTGATATGCCACTGTGTACTTATCGTTAATATTAAGGTTGTATTTCGCTTCTGTTTAAGCTTTGCCATCATATTTACCTTGTAATATGATTACATTTTCAGTTTTTTCTTTATATTTTTGTAGTGTGCATGATATATGTAGTATAAGGTTTTAGGAATGTATAAACTATTCTAAACTTCCCTTCATACTTGTAAGTTACTTTATATATAATATGATTATGAAAGTTTATGAATACCAATTTCGCAGCACAAAAATAGAGGGTGGCTTTAATATACTGTACTTAAGGTCATCCTTAAGTTTTGGATCTGATACCAAAACACGTAATCAAGAGTATTTTTGAGATTACGCAATGGTTATTGGTACTTTTATTGTATCCACCTCTCTCATTATATATCAGCAGATCTTTGCCTAGTACTCATCCAGGAAGTCCCAAATTTGACTTAACTTTGTTGTTCGTATGAAGATGATAAAGAGAGGGTAGTAAAGCCCCTCATGTGAAACATTTATTGTGTGGAGTTAGTGGCAGAAGAGTATATATGCAAACAGGGTCTATAAGGGCTCTCTAATGCTGTCTCCTGACCCTTAACAGTATATAAATGTCTCCTTTACCTCTTCTCATTTTTCATTCATCGCTCAAACTGAATGTTTTTGGCATGTGAGATTAAATTTTTAGATAGAGAAATTGACGTAGTTCATTCATCATGAGGAATCAGGTCTAAAGAATAATTCTTTTTATGTATATATGTTTTTTTAATATCGTTGTGGGGACCTCCATAGCGTAACCGATAAAGTGCTTGCCTTGAGATGTGATGGACCTGTGTTTAAATCCACATAGAGGTGATAGGAAGGTTATCCAAACTTAATTCCCTAGCTTAAATCCATCTATGTCCACTCCCGTTTGAGGAAGAATAGTGGTACTTAAAAAAAAATCCTAAATATATATGTGCCATATGCTTTCTTATTGAACCTGTAAATTAACTGTTCATTTAGATTAGATAAAGAAGCTCATTTCTATTTTTTAGAGTATATATATATATATATATATATATATATATATATATATATATATATATATATATATATATATATATTATATATATATATACATTAATTATAAAGTTTCATGCGGTATATATATATATATATATATATATATATATATATATATATATATATATATATATATATATATATATATATATATATATATCTGTGTGAGAGAGAGAGAGAGAGAGAGAGAGAGAGAGAGAGAGAGAGAGAGAGATTACCTAATTGTGCTTACGGGAAAGAGCCCAAAGCTCGTATCTTCCCGTCTCCTGATTGGTTCCATTTTGTACTTAGTGATAATTATCATACCTGTCCTTAATACTATGGATTGAGATAGCATTAACTATCTCCTCGCTTAGCGAATTCCAATTATCAACTACTCTTACACTAAAAAAAGTACTTCCTTACATCCTGCAAAGCAGTGTTCTTACGAAGCTTCAAACTATACATGTGTGTGTGTGTGTGTGCGCGCGTCAGTGTGTGCATGCGTGTGTGTGAACCTAGTACACATCATCAGTGTGCTAAAGCCCTGTCAACTGTACTGCTGAAGTTATAAGAGAAGAGAGAAATCTCATATAGATAACTGCTAGAGCTAAGGAAGGAACAAAATCTACAGACCGTCTAAGTTCATTTTACTCTCTATTCCTAACTCACTCGTGGCTTGTTTTTGCTTGTACAGTATTTCTAATCCCTTCTATATGTATGTATATATATATATATATATATATATATATATATATATATATATATATATATATATATATATATATATATATATATATATATATATATATATATATATAAACCTTTATTTCTATTTCAATACAATGGGTATTCGTCAGCCAGGGCAAGCCCCAACCCCCCACTGTGGTGTCCAACCACAGCAGTTCCTGCCAGTAAACAGCTTAAACTCTCGGTCTTGGACGGGAACCGATCTTTCGACCTCGTGAATGCGAAGCCAGCGCGTTACCACTGTACTAGCCAGCAGGCTATATGGGCATCTTCAAGATCAGATAAAGACATTAGCATATTTGAAAACATTGAAAATATTTTTGCGACAGAGAATACATCATCACAGAATTAAGGCTCTACCAAATGTACCACCTAGCCTAAGACATAAGAGAAGATAGAACCTCTCACCAAACTGCTAGAGCTAGAGAATAAACACATTATATTGAATGTCTTTCTTCCCATCTTGTTGGAAATAGAGAGTAAAATAAACATGAACATTCAGCAGAATGTATTCATTCCCTAGCTCTAACATAAGAACATAAGAATAGAGGACACTGCAACATGCCTACTGGCACACACGAGGCAGCTCCATTTTTGAACTGTATTTTCAGCATGTCCAACTTATTCTATTCTAACACTTAGCTGAAAGGTTTCTCACCTCTCTTATGCTATCGACGGTATCGTTGGTAATGCCTTGAGCATTGGTGTTGTATTTCAGGTTCGAATCCTGACTAGCGACCATTTTTTTTTGTTTTCACATATAATACTATTTATTTGATAAAAAAAAAAAAAAAAAAAAAAAAAAAAAAAATATATATATATATATATATATATATATATATATATATATATATATATATATGTGTGTGTAATTACCTAATTGTAATTACCTAATTGTGCTTACGGAAAGAGCCCAAAGCTCGTATCTTCCTGTCTCCAGATCGGTTCCATTTTATACTTAGTGATACTTATAATACCTGTCCTTATAACTATGGCTTGAGTTAGCATTAACTACCTCCTCGCTTAGCGAATTCCAATTATCAACTACTCTTGCACTGAAAAAGTATTTCCTTACATCCTGCAAAGAAGTTTTCTTACGAAGCTGTGTGTGTGTTACTAATTAGAAACTTGTTTCTGATTGCGCTTTTCTAAACACTTAATTGATTCATCTGTTGCAATACCTGCGAAAAAACTCTGTCCGTTGTTGTAAAAAGTCGGTAAGCAGTCTGTAAACTGGGAGGCATGAGAAATATGGTAGGAAGGAAAAAGAAAACACTTGAAGCAATAGAGTAGTGTAGTTTTGCTGTCCACTTGAACGTATCAAATAAATAAGTACCATCATGAAGGGGTGAATAGACTGATTTTTTTTTTTTTATGTTATTTTAGTCCATGGCATTGAAATGCGAAGCGTTGATTGCTTAGAAAGGTTAGTGGATCACGGAGCCCCTTGAAACAGCAACAGTGAAATATATATTTATATCTGTTGATTTATTCGAAAATTTGCCTTAGGGTAATGTTTCCTCAGACCAACTTGGATGTGATCTAACCGTAAAGAGTGTTTTACGTCACGGACTCCCTTTCCTACCAAGGGCTATGACGGTTGCCTTCTTGCGAAGGACTTATTTTGGCAGATGTAATCCTTACCCTGAGTGCATGCCCTTGCTAACCTCAGACCGTGGCGGGGCGCGAACCCTCGACCTGACGC